>JASDQU010945610.1:0-22184 GCA_032191745.1 Picea mariana
AAGAAAATTCAGTAAAAAGGGCCAGATAACTTCACCGGGGTACTGAACAGGCTCGCTGGCAGTGAAGCAATATCTAAGATATCTGTAAGGCTGTTATACATGGATATCACTCTACTCTGGCAACCAATTCTTTTTAAAACTTGATCTACATCCAAAGTTCAAACATGGCTTCCTGATTAAAAACATATAATTTTCTTCTTTTGATGCATGTCGATAGCCACAAGATCTGTTGGGTCCTCTAGAACTGTTTTGATTGTCTTAATGCAGACCTAAATTCAGTAACGGGAAGGAGAAAGTCATGAAAGGGACTACAACTGAGTTTAAAAAGTACCTGAGTCTTGAAAGCTTTTCGAAGGTAAAAGACGGAATCCATTTCCCCTTCGGTATCCTGTTCTAAGGAACTTTTTCATTGGATTAAAGCCATTGACTCCATTTACCCAATATGTGGCACGTGGTCTACTGTTCTTCCCGTCTTGCAGGAAAATGGGATCTCTAGTTGGAGCCTATGTTGGAGCCGCCTTTGTTTTTTAGTCTGTCTAAAATTTCATATCTTAATGTTTGAAATCGAAAACTGATTTACATATGTTTCCCAAATTCTCAGAAGTCTCATCGCGCAAGCAGTGACGGTTATCATACTCTTAAGGAAATATTTATTTTTTAATTGTTTAATCGAGTCTCTACTTTTGAAACTCGGGACGTCGCATGTCGGGAGTTATAGATCACATAGTTTATAAGTCCCGAGAGGCGAAACGACGAATTAGTTTGAAAAAGTTTACCCAGATCATTATCGAGAGTAATAATACTCTAAACTGCAGTTAAGCATCATCGGGATTTCGTGTCTCAGTGTTTGTTAGCTCCAAAAGTCTTACCGTCATAACCTCGATAGCCAAAACCGCGAGACTCTTGTTTTAATAACCTAGGTTAATGTTAAAGGTAAAAAGTTTAGTCACGGTTAAGCTTCTCTGGAAATTCACAACTTGGCGTATTTTCCCTCAAAAGTTATATCTTCAAAGTGTCGAGTCGCAAAGTCACGATAAATACTGAAACGTAATTAATTAAACACTTAATCTGGTTTTATCCTCCAATTTAATTAAATCTTTTCATTGCGATCTCGCGGTTTCGCAACTCGGCATACGAGCCTCCCGGAAGTTATACCTTCGAAGATCCGAGTCTTGAACTCGCGATCTCGTGACTTCGCAACTCGACATACGAGCCTCTTGGAAGTTATACCTTCAAAGTTGCGAGTCACGAAGTCGCGATATAAATAAAAATGTAATTAATTAAACATTTAATCTTGGTTACGTTTTTTATTAATCAAAGCTAATTGTCGCAATCTCGGGTTTTGGAGGTGTAAAGGGTTAAATCGAAAAATCACGATGAGGCGAGTGCCGAAAGATTAATTAACATTCAAAAAGGCCCAATTATTTGAGTTAAGCCAGCATTACCAGTGTTCTAATAAAAAAATTAATATGCACAGTTTATGAGGAAATTTAAAACTTTCCCTACGCCAACTTGCACTACGAGCTATCAAAATTTATGACATTAATTTGGAAATGAGGCGAATTGACAAGTAAGGGTTTGGTATTTATTGCTAAAATTATATTTAAGAATGATTTGACCGTTCTGTCCCTAAGGACGACCTAATTTTAAATAGTCGAAGACATGGATTCTTTGTTTGATTGTTTCAAATTTCATTTCTATTCTACACAGAGCCAACTTTTCGCGAGCAAACTAATTTCTGTATGTATACATATTTTTATCGCAGGAGAGCTAAAGTAGAATCCCCCGCCATGGCCCCGCAAAAAGATTCTAAAGCCACTGTTGAGGTTTCAGGACAAGGTTCAGACAACGTTTCTGATACTTCACCTCGAAGTGTCGACTCTATCAGGACCTGGTCACATATTCCTGAGGTTCTACAGTCTGAATTGGTAGATATTTCGGACGATTCCAGTGGAAATGAAAAAGGCGACCTGATCACCAAGTATAAGATCGTCGTCCAGGGTCAAATGCATAAAGTGGCAGCTAGGCCACATCTTCTCCCTTATTACGATATGGTCTGGTGGGCATTAGACCATGTGGATATACCAACCAGAACCATCATCAACGAGCAGAGGGTCACCATTGGGACTTTCAGACCCGAACAATTGTAGGCTATGTACAAGTTGCCAGCCGTGTCGAACTTTGTTTACAATGCCGAATTCCTGGAGAATTTTAAACAGAAGGAATGTGTGCAATACGACAAGACTATGTCTAGTTTAATCAAAGATTGGGTCTCACACCCTACGAAGTTCAGGGCGGACATTAACGGTATATATTCAATAGCCTCTCTGGAACCACAGTTCAAATATATCGCTATGATGACCTACAGATTATATGGTAGAGAGGACACCACACATTGTTTCCTTCAATGGGTGCCTCTAATTCACACAGTCGCCGAAGGCTGTTCCTTCGACTGGGCCAAAATGTTGTCTGATAGTTTGACTAGTCGAGTTACAGAGTATCGAGCACAGAGGGAGAGTGGAAAGATTGCTTCATTCTTTATGTCCGTGTATATCATGGACGCCGTGTGTTTTCTCACACCTTTTCCCTTGATGAGTTGGAGCTGGACTCCATTGGAGCCTGAACCCATCCACGTCTACCATTTAAAGCTGTGGGAAGACAAAGCCTCAGATTTTGTGTATGAAATTTTTAACTGGGTGATGGTACCACTGCATGTCACTATCTTCGGCCACCCACCACCCAAGATCTCAGATAGTATCACAGTAAATCTGAGCAGTATAGCCGACTGGTACGTGGAAGCGAAATTTTCATATCTCAGGGTTTTCAACGCTTTTATTCCTCTGAATGCCTTACCATTATTTATACCTGATAATATGGCTTTCCGAGAGGTTGCCAGAAAAACCGTAATCGGTGGCGTAAGCAAGGATCTTAAGGGATACTCTAACAAGGTATGGCCACCTTTTCCTATTCATCTGCATTCCTATTCTTTGTTAGATTTCGGGCATGCTAAAGCTGAGGCAACAACCCTAGAAGACCTGAAATTGGTTCATGTTGAATTCAAAAAGCACGATCCACAGAGGGTCATAAGTAATCACTCGGCCAGTTGTGGGCTAAAAAGGTTTGAACATGAAAATTCACCCTCGGATGACATTTTCCGAGGCGCGAGATCTTATGCCAAGGTGTTGGCTCGGATACAAGCCCTGGTTCCTAAAGAAAGGGTTGATGTTTTGAAATTCCAAGAACATTGGTAGAGTTGTCTTGCCCCAATACTGCGGGGCGAAAATCCAATAATAGTAGAGGTGCAACAAAAAGGAGCCGAAGGCTCAAAATATTCAGCATCCAGAAAAGAAGAACACCAGGACGGGGAGGAGGAAACTAAGAGTCCGAAACCGAAAATAAAAACTCCCAATCCGCCGAAGAAGAAAACTCCAGTTACCACTCCAGGCCAGTCATCTAAGAAAATTGGAGATCCCATCACCTCCATTACTCCCTTACAGTCAACTCAAGGGAACATAGACGCAGGGTGGATTTTTAACGAATAATTGAGACCTGTAAAGATGGAAGAGCTTCCGCCAAATGAGTTCTTTTTTGATAAAAAGAGAAAAGATGTGGTAAAAAGAGAGTTCTATCAAGAATAGGGATCAACGACCAAGAATTTCAAGGTGTTTACCGATGGGAAGGATAAGAAGAAAGAAGAGTTTGCTATAGAAATAGCTGGGACATTAGGGTCGTATGCTACGACAAATCAATTTTCAGTTGGGGTTTTTAAAAATCAGTTGAAGCGAAAAAATCACCTCATCAAAACTTTAGAAACCAAACTAGCCACAGTGGAGGAGGTTGCCCAGGACCAAGCAAGTGCAGGAATAGAACAAGAAAGAATGGCCGACATAAAGGAAATTGAGCTGCTCAAAGCTAAGCTCGAACAAGCAGAGTTGGTAGCTCAAACCAGTCAGATACAGGTGGGCTAGGAAAAAGACTTGATTGAGTAGCTACAGGTTAGATCAAAGTTAGCTGAAAGCCAAGTTATAAACATCGGGATATTCCAGTCCCAGGCTATGGAGATTCGGAGCAGAGTTTCTGCAGCCCAACGAAGTTTACTTGCCAAGATAGAGACGATTCGAGAAAATTGCCTGCTTATTGATCAAGTATCAAAAAACTTATCTATCAGAGAGAGAGAAGCTGGAGTAGCTCGGGTCGCATTTTAAGAAGCTATAATAGCTACAGAAAATAGAGAATCAGGAAAAATTTTGAAGTTTTCCATTTCGGAACAGACCCGAGGTAATATTTTGTTGAAAGAATGGGAACGTAGCATCTCATAAGGAAAATTGCAAGCCAAGAAGGTAAGGAAATCCTGTGAAGAGGATTTTGGTTCCATAGATGGAAATCTAATAGGCATTGATAGCGAGAGTAATGCTGAGACGTTGAGCCAAATGGATATGGAAAAACTCGTGCTTGATATAAATGAAAAAGAAGAAAGAGATTCGGCTGAAATATCACAAGTAACTATGGCAGACATAGTTCAAATAGATAAATGTATGATTAAACCAAGTGTGCAATTGTGCGCTATTGACACCCTAGACCGACAAATGGAAGAAAGGTTGCCGCAATTAGTCAAAGATTGTTACATTTTTGAAGCCAATTGTCAAGCGGAACCTTCAAGGTTGATATCTCGGCTGGTGGAAAAATGTGTCACTTGTACCGAGCATGCGAGAGGGCAGGCTTCTGGTACCAAATAAAGACAGATATAAAGAAACGAAACGATTGATCTCCTTCTTGTTGTAACTGAAAATCTTGGAACGATTGAGATTCCATCATATGTAAATCTGTATAAATATACAATAGAAGGAAGGAATAAAGGTTGGACCTTTTTGGGTCGATTGTAATGGAGATTTTCCTCCCTCAAGAGTTAATATAAAGCAAATCCGAAGATTCTCGATTCCGTCACGACTGTGTTATGGGTTTGTCTCTTTGTATTTCATATTTCATTTCATTTCATATATGTATCTGATGAATGCTTCGCTATAATTTAGTACAACCTCTACTATGGTGAATAAATTTTAGTTTTCTATATTGTTTACCGTTTTTCCTCTATACCAGCTATCAATAGGTATAAGACCAGTGAACATTTTAGATTTCTATATATATTTTGTACTTCATCAAGTTATTTCTTTATCTATTTTCTTCTTCTGTTTATAAGTGAGATCCCCCTTGATAGGAGCCTTACATGATAGGCAGCTTAATGTTTTTCTTACATCTCATATACATTTATTAAAATATAATTCAGTTACGGGAAAGGGCCTTTGGTTTGCACCCTGTTTTCACTACCGGAGCTATAAACTCTCCTTTATACGACCTTAATCGAGACAACATCTAAAAACTTTCTTTGAGATTTTCTTATCATTTTTTTCCTCTATGACTGTCCCTGTGACAAGACAACTGAATATTGAACCCGGACTATCAGATCAAACACATATTTCCTTAAATCTTTTTGATACTATTCTTAAAACAACCACTACCCGGGTCGAACTAGAATGTTCATGGGCAGCGATTGAATGGGACATAAACATCCAGGAATAGTTGGAAGCTAGAAAACAACCTAGAAATCAACCCTAGATTCCCCTTGCAGAAGGTTGACATTCCTCCCTTCTCTACCCCTTATTCACTTTCGGATGCCTAGACACTGTACTTTTAAGCCTTAAGTATAGACTCTGGAACAACACCATCGATGCCAAAGGGGGAGATTGTTAGCATGTTTTATAGGAAAGCGTGTGCTTGTCATTTATGGCAAGAACATAAGGCGGAGAAGAAGGAAGCGTAATCTCAGGAGGAAGAACAACAGTGGTCATTGGATCACCAATCCCGAATACCCGATGACTGTTAGATCAACATCCAATGACCAGAGGAAGCACAGAGGAGAAGTACATATATGATCCATTGGATTTGAGTGCCAAGGATCAACATTCGTTGGATCCAAAAATAAATGCAAGAAGGTTAATCATTTGATGAGCATAGGAGAGTGGACTTGTCAAAGTCCCAAATTCCTGAAGTAAGAAGGGATCTTCCATCGTCAAGACTAACAGGTGGCACATGATCCTCAACTCTAGAGAAAATCACTTGGAGAATTTTTCAGTTTGAGACTTGAAAAACCTGAAGTCTAGAGAAACAAAGATCTAGAGTAAACGACAGTCGTCAGATCAGTTTGAAGTGGAAGGACATGATAAGCTAGAAAAGTAGCATCGCAGAAATATCGAGTCGTCGATCTGGGAACATGATTGATGAACAACGTTTAGTTTGGGTTTAAAAATTGTGAGGAGGTTATTGTTTGGGGATTCTCACTTTGGAAGAATTGGCAACTTGAAAATTCGAAATACCTGAAGTCCCGAAGGCTGAAGTCCCGAAGTGAATGAGGATCGACGTCAGCAAGAACATGTGGTGCAATCAGATAATGACAAGTGTCAAGTTGATTCGGCATTTTAGGTACGTGCAAATAACATATCCGAGTAACACGGGGTAGCTACTAGGCTCATGACACATCATCAAGTGATGTAAGTAAGTGACATCACTCTGGGATGGAGTTTTTACTTCGGGAGTTTTACCACCAGCAGATGCCCTAAGCTTCGAATTCTTGAATGTCGAAGTCCAAAAGTGGATACGAGTCATCTGATCTAAAGATCACTTCGGATGCATTCTCAACCGTTGATCTAGTACAGTGGAAGGACAGTGTAAGTGGAAGGGTTAACCGAAAACAATCGGTTTCCACCGCCTATGACTTATTCAGCAAGTGACCACTCCAGAGGAAAATGAAGCAACGATCAGCTTAAGGTCCCAAAGTGTCGAAGTCGCTTATGATCCTTGATCGTCCAGGAGGGTACGTGTCATCGGATCGTGAACTCCGAGTGAAACTTCTCCAAGAAAATGAGAAGGAGAAAGGTTTGATATTATTGAAGGTCGAAGTCCCGAAGTGGAGGATAGCCGTTGGATTAAAGAGGACACGCGTTAGTGGATTGTCAGCTCCGGGAAAAAGCAAAAGAAAGATGAAAGAAAGTTGAGAGTTGAAATTTCCGAACCCTGAATACCTGAAGGGATTATGAACGTCGATCCAAAAGGGACATGCATCATTAGATCATGGACTCCAGGTGAAATGCTCCGAGAGAAAGCAGAGTTTGAGAATAGAAAATCTCGAAGCCCGAAAGGAGAAATCGATCTCATCCATTGGTTTGGAGGGCCACATGTCACCTGATTGTTGAGACTAAGGATTGTGCATGGATAAAGGAAAGAAGGAAGAGTAGTCTATTGAAGAGTACAAATGTCAGTAGATATTCCATTCTGTAAGATATCCAGTCAGCAGCAACAGGGTTTGAGATTTGAAACTCCTAGAGACCAAATCATGCAGTAAATCTCAGTCGTTGATGTAGGAAGGTGAGATCTAGTTTGCAGACTTTAGAGGAAAAATATGAACCATTCGTTCAGGAGAACCATCAAGATCATGAGATCAATAGTCATGCTCCATTGTGGGGCTAGAACGTGCTCGAGTATTAATTTTTCGTGAGCGGGCCGCAATTGAAACCACGTTTTTGGATAAAGGACACATGGAGGCTCGTAGTGAATTGTGAGGTGAAAAGAGGGTTTCCCTCAAACCGCCTATGGATGCGCCCGCAATCGCGTGGTCACATGAAGTTCATGTCCCAAGGTAATATTGTGAAAAGGAGCTAGCACTCACTAAACAGAGCTCAGAAAGAACCTTTAGAATATGCATATGGTCACTGCCAGAGGTCACATGAAGGAAGGGGCTTAGAAGCCAAAGAAGCCATAATTGTATGGTTGTAACTTCTAGAACGGAGTGATTGTTTCAGCCAGAGAACTCGAGGAGCTGCAGGGTGATCGCCAGAGGAGTTGAAGAGTCTCGAGGTAACCGCCAGTGGAATGAAGACTGATCATAGAGACAATTGACAGATGGAAAAGTGTCAAAGTATTTAACAACAACAAAGAGGATAAGTTCAACTATGACAAAGAAGACGAGGTGTCACACTGCCCGAGAAGGAAAAGAATCTCAGGATAAGCCAGTGATGATGAACATACTCAGTATAGCCTCCAAAGAAGATGATGAGTTGCATGGATGATCTGGCAGAGGACTAGGCATGATAAATATACGCAGAACAGAGAAGAGTTGTATTCTTCTGTTGAGTGTGATTTATGCAGGTAGAAGCATCCTGTGTGAAGGAGCTGAAACACACAGAAGAGGCGTAGCGCATGGAATGGAAATAAGACATAGAGCATAAAGCGCAGAAGAAGAAAAGAATATAAATGCATATCTGAGAGAGGAAGAGAAACACGAGGTGCACATATAGAGATAGAGCACGAGATCAGAAAGCTCAAGAAGATGCAAGAAGGGAGACATTGATGCAGGCAGAGAAGAGTAGTGTAGCAGAACAATAATGAGACTGGTGATCCATAGATAAATGTTGTATCACTGTGATAAATTTAAGAAAGAAAATATTTATATTTCAGGGTGGTAGGGACGACTTTTTCCTCAGAAGTTTCAAGTGGGTGCTTGAACATAGGGATTTGTAGCTTCCATCTAGTTGCATACAGAAAAACCAGGGTGGTAGGGTGGTGCAAGGGAGAACTATTTTTCTTTGTTATACAGGTTGGTTCCTGTGTGACTAGAAGTTGGTGCTTCCATCCAGTTGGTGCTGGAACACTCATGGATTTGGTGCTTCCTTCTAGTGGGTGCTAGAGAAACCAGAGAGTTGGTGCTCTCAGCAAGTTGTTGCTTGTAAAATAGAGGTTGTAGCCTCAATAGGAGTTGGAGCTCATAAGAATGATAATGTAAAGAAAATAAAGATTACTTATCATATCAAGAAGAAGAGGTTTTTCCCTGTATGGGTTTCCTCAGGAAATATCCGTCTCTGTATATTTCATGTGTGCAATTGATGTTTAATATTCTATTGCTTACTTCCCTGCATCATTTTGATCATCATTAAGTGTTCTGTAAAGAGGTTAAAATGGGCATAATTTTTTAAGCACATTAACAACTGATTCAACCCCCCTCTCAATTGTCCAACACACTTGTAGATATCCTACGATCTAGATCTCCATCCTAGTATACATCCACAAAGCTGTGTATATCCACAACTCTATCCAATAACAATCTTCCTTGGTAGCACAATCCATAGCTAGCAGTGCCACACAAATACTTGAAAACCCTTTTTACTATTGTCCAATGCTCCTTCCCTATTTTTGACATACACATGCTCAAAAACTCCCACTACATGTGCAATATCTGGCCTAGTACAAACCATTGCATACATCAAATTGCTAACTGCACTTGCTTATCGAACACAAGACATGTCATATTCCTCTTCCTCTGTTTTGGGACACTGATCCGCAGATAAATTTACATCAACATGAATAGGAACCTTGATTGGTTTACATTCCTGCATATTAAACCTCTACAATATTGTCTCGACATATTTTCTTTTATTTAACTAGTAAAAGAAGACAAATATCCAACTAACTGAAGATAGTTATGCCATGCATTGTAATGGGGTATTTTGGGATAGATAAGAATAGAACTTGAAACCCTACATTTTTTGGTATAAATATGTAACGTGAGAGAGAGAGAGAGAGAGAGAGAGAGAGAGAGAGAGAGAGAGAGAGAGGCATATGTGAGTGTGAGAGTGTGCGCATGAAAGAGAATTGAGGGTATGGAAATATCATGACTGTAATAGTCAGTTAGTAAGAAAAAAGATGAATAAAGAAGGATTTTAGAGAGGATATTATGTCTTGTGTTCTTACTTGTCTTTATATGTTCATGAATTATGATATAATGTATTTAGTGTATGGATTGGTTATGATGTAATGTTCATGTATGGCTGTGATAGTTTAGGTAATAATCAAGAACATACATAATCAAGATCAGGAAGAATGATTCATGCATCAGCCTCCCTTTCCTTTACTGCTGCAAAAACCTAGTTCTTGCAGCCCCAATAGATACCTTGGGTGAGACTTCATGTGCACAAGCAGGTGATGCCAAAAGGGCCAGTGTCTTGAGGATTTTGTTGTTCACGGTCAAACCAAACCTTGGGTCTTATAACCCCTGTGCAGACAAGAAGTAACCAACACATACTATCAACCATGGTTTCCTCATACATGTATGGAAGCAAAGCTAGCAACAACATATCTAACACCAACATTCTAGCTACCCAATATTAGCCCCACAACATATGTGGATGGTAGAATGAATCAAAGGTTTTCCCAAATCTAGAGTAATTCTATCCTAAGGCTCAATGCATGAACAATGTGCCCCTTCCCCGAAGCTTGGAAAAGTAATACTTAAGTCACATAAGATATATGACATAAAGGTTTGGGGTAACGACATATGGAAACAACTATAAAAATGTTTTATTTTATTGACTATCCATATTTCCCTTCTCATTGTTTCATTGCACCCATGGCGCTCCTAAGGAGTCATCACCCCCTACTGCACCTATTTATTAGTTTATTAATTATATTATTAAGTCAAACTTAACCAAATGGTACTTTACTTACCCATTTACCCTCAATGTTCCTTTTTCCAATAATCCGATCATGTATTCACTTTTAAGTTGCACCTATAACAATTATCAAGATAAACATACATGTTATAGCTAATTTATGCAACAATTATCCTGTTAACTGGAATTCTCAACTCCACAATGTAAGAATGAATATTCATAATACAAAAATAAGTATGTAATTCTATCCAATCATTTTTTGTATGAATATTTCTCTACTTCACTATTCTAGCATGGGAAAGAGTTCAATGCAATGTCCTCTATGACACACCCTACATGATCCCAACAAACATACCACATGAATCTCTCACCATAGATTCATCTAAGTTTCCTTGTCCTTACCACACTCACTATTACATGCCCAAACATCCCCTTCTATGCTAAACAATGATTTGGGTGATCCATATTGCCAAGGATTTCACATGCAAGAAGAGAATCAACTTATAGAGTCTCACTTCTAAGCATCC
The DNA here is from genome assembly GCA_032191745.1 of Picea mariana. NCBI lineage: Eukaryota > Viridiplantae > Streptophyta > Pinopsida > Pinales > Pinaceae > Picea > Picea mariana. Next base: position 11,024 of record JASDQU010945610.1, read on the forward strand.
ATTCACATCCTCTAATCAATCAATAAATTATGGAAATCATAGGGTTTCAGTGTCATCATAGTGACATATTTACTGGGCTTCATAATGTACAATAGTCATTATTTTCCATTACTAAGTAGATTCACCATCAACATGTGTCATAAACATCAACATACAAATATCATGGATCGTCTCTCTATCTTTCAAATAAATTTTGAAATGGTTATTACAACATTTAGGTTCCAATTAATCTAATAAGTTCCACATAATACTTATATTTCAATTGTGTAGGAAATAGTTGTCTTCATTATGGATTTCTATAATCTTTGTTCTCCTAATAGAGATTTTTGGTAGTCTATAAAACRTCACTACTTTTGCATATAATTATTTTCACTACATCCCCTACAACCCTATGAAATGATATCATAATTATAAATTTACCAATAATTCCATCATTTCAATTGTTAACATATTAGTTTTAGTGAAATGTAKCATAGGCATGCATTCCCAAAATGCATTCAAACATATGTTTTAATGATACATGTGTGCATGATCACAACTTGCACACTCGCTCAATGCATACTTGAATTGATTCAAGAATACCATAGCCATGTKTCACGCATTCCACCATGATGAGTTGGAAKTTCTATCCAACCCMTCATCACATCATCCATTGACCTAAACAATACTTTTTCAACCATATAGAMACCTTAATATTCAACATGAAACAASACYARGAATATACCCTTTCTCTGTGAAACAGTTCCTYGGGCATACTAGAAGGCCTTGTCTTTATCTGCTCCACAATCCCTCRGGAAACCCTTCCCCTCTAAGTGCCTTAGTGTTGKTAAGAAGGATATTGTGCAAGATATCGACACCAACATGGAGACCATTGRAAAATTGTGCAACACTATAGCCTTTAAATATCCAACAACACTATGACCTCATGCATAACTATCTTGCATGGAATTCACTTCCATAAGTCCTAACTTTCCTTGGTTATTATCTCATACCCAACACAACATGACATAGCATTTTATTCCATATGAATGCATTTAAAAGATTTTATCAATATTATATGTCTACGGCTTTCTTCCCCTGCCATACGCCACTTGGATATCCTTCACACAATGCATTCAACAAAAAAATATCTTTGTTTATGATAACAATCATGTATGGAGGAATTTTTACCTAAATTCCCTTCAACACATATGCAATATAAGCATAATTAATTGCATGCATGCATTATTTTCATCATCATCTCTGATGTTCCTTGATTAGTCGATGTACTATGAAAGATCACATAATCTTTTCACCAACCTCTTGATCAACCTTTTTTTTTACATTATTCTTTCTTTAGAAGGCTAATTATTATATGCAGCAATATCATTAACATATTTAGCCATGCTTCAACCATTTTTTTATTACATATCATTAGAATGCATATTTAATCATCATGCCATACTCATAGTATATATAACAACATATTACTATCAACCAGTATGCAACTCATATATGCTCAATCATATCTACATGCACCAAGCATCATCTCTCAACACGCCCACTAGTGCATATCCATTCAAGCTATGTTATTCTCTTGCAATTTCTAGCCTTCCTATGTTTGAAAACTGTCTACACTTGATGGATTTCTAATATCGTAGGAGAATAATGCAGCGAGTGAAGAGTTAAGGAATTCTCCCTTACAAATGCATAACTTGGAATTCCTTATCATCATTGATCCAATTCAAGAGGCTTACAACCAATCACACTATGTATTATTAGCTCTGATTTTCTCAACCAAGTAATGTACATACATATTTATACTTGCTACTTTTAAATCATACAATGCTACTTCTTATAAACAAAATGAAGTTAAAAATGAGAAAAATCTTCCTTATTATAATAGTTTCCTTGCTTTCCATGTTTGTTTTTAACAATAACTAGAAAAAATGTATTATAAAAAGACTAAAACAATATTGTAGTCGGTGTTACATCCATACAATGCTTAGACAAATTCAAACTAACTACATTGTAGTCCTTAACCAAGCTTACAACCATCCAACAACACAAAATGGCTTGGATTTTAATTAAAATAGCCCAAACTATCATAGTGCTATAAACTTTGTAGTAAATGCCTAAAATCCTTACAATGTGAAAATACATGAAAACTAACAGTTTGCAAATAGGTTGGAAGCATGATCTAATATGTGCTTGTAGGGACATTTACCTGGTCAACTATTACCACGACTTCATCTAACTGATTCATTATTTCTTTTCCCAGCCTATCTCCTTAGGACAAACATGTTTCCATATTCTAAGTTGATTCTATTGACTACTCCCCTTTGCACAAATTCAAAGGCAAATTGTGAAGAAGACTGCATTCTTCCTCAACCACTGTTATATTCTTCCTCAATTCCAAAAATGCATTCATTATTTAAGACATCTGAGATGTAATATGCTACTCCAACTTGTGTAATTTAGAAGCCAAATTGAAATTATAAGAGCAGTTATAGTGCACTTTCTCTTCATGGCTTCTTAAAGCCCATTGAATTTCTTGAATATCCCAAGGATCCATTAAATGCTCAGATAAAAGTGTTCACATTGAAATATTTTTTTACCAAACTTATTTGAAGCCACCACCCATGAATGTAACATCCCTGACCACCAACAGGCCGGGCCATGCCACTACTTAGGCGCTTTACTTATTTCTGAAACCACTTGTAACATCCCCGACTAGTCCATGTCGGGCCACGATACGCCAGAGAACACTTCCATTCTTTGTGCGGAACATGTTGTAACATACTCAACATCCAAACTGATCTATGCCACATAGAATCTTCTATCTGCATGCGATTAAAACATATCCACACATAGAACTCTTGCAGAAGCTTATATATAAAATGTGAATAGACAAATACGTTATGTAAATGCACAGATTCACATTGAAATAGTAGTAAACATATACATGTAGCATATACAGGCAATACCCATAAAAATAAACACAGTTATAATCGCACATATGATAACCCATAAAAATATGCACATAAATAACAATGCAACATGTAAATTTATCACACAGTTGACACTTATCTTGGTAACAATGTCACCAACTACGTGCAGACCTTCCATGAACCTCCCAGCATTAGACCACACTGTTCATCACTCTCAACAGTGAGTCACCCCTGAGCTGGGACTAAACTCCATTCAGGTAAAGGGTTCCTAACCAGGATAATGACTCATGGAAAACAGGAAAGACTCCATCATAGGTGCCTACTCAAAATAACATCCTACAGTCTCTTATTCCCCACATGCATGTCCCACCCAAGGAAGTGTACCCCTTCTCTGCTCAACAGTCCCTCGACTGCCCCACTTCCCTTCCAGGGCTTCAGCAACAGGCCGGACAAGAAGTCTTAGAGCCCTGCAACTGTAGTTTAGCGCCTTCAGGAAATAAATTCCCAGAAATTATCTCACTTAGAGAATTTCTCACGGGCCTGACAACCCTCCTCTTCAATATCCCACGAGCCTAACAACCCGCTTCTTCAGTCCAGCTCCCACGCTCACCAACTAGATGAACAGATATGGCTATGGATACATGTTTAGGTACAGCGACTTGAAGTTATGGAGGTCAACTAAGTACGTGAGTGAAAGCTCCTCGGATGGTTGCATGGATGAATGCATAATAGAAAGAATGATGGAAGAAGTGATGGAAATGAACTAAGTCCCCACAATATGTATGCATGTCCCCAACTTGACACTTGTCATGTTGGGAGCTACTTTGGCCCACTTGTCCCCAACTTTAGAACTTAGGATAACATAATTATCCATACTTTATACTTTAAGAAATATTAATATAATATTCCTTTTTGGCTTAAGATACCTAGCTTAGCCCTTTTCCTTAACTTTTGGCCCCCACCCTTTCCCCGACTAGTGGAGTTTAGTCCCCCATCTCTTTTATTGTGGTCGGTCTGTGCGCAATGATGTATTTATATTAATTATGAGACATGTACAAAAACAGGCGCACTGGCCTTTAACATCTAGGCTCTCTAGCCTAATAAAAACATAAGCATCCTAGCTTATAATAACTGGCTCACCAGCCTATAAAATATAACATATACAAAAAAGTTCACTGGCCTCAATATCACGCGCACTTAAGATGCTGTGCACGGTATCCTGGGATGTGCATCATTTTACTGTGCAGTACATGCACACACTACACCATGGAAAATGCAAGCCAAAAAGATATCAAACAACTCACCAGCTTAAGTACATTATTACATTTACAGTTGGGGTTCTATCTAGGGATATTACAACGAATATGCTTATGCACCTGTAGAATCTCAAACCCGAAACTCTTGTTTCCTTTCACTACGAAATCGCCCCCAGAGAGCCAACAAATTTTCAATCTAGAATGAAGCCAGGGGGAGGCTACCTTAGCAAATATCTTGCCACCCATAAGCTAAAATACAAAGTGCCCATCTCTAAGAGGTTGTAAATCAGGTATAAATAGAATTGATGAGAGCAGAGAGACATGAAATACACACACATAAATAGTTTGTATTGTGCATAATGAACAGAGATACATCACATTTAAATAAGTGTTGTGAGATCCACCTTATTCCACTCTTCGAGGGAGAGGTTGAGAGAATGTCTCAACATACTTCAGCAAACCCAATCCAATCCCTAAACTCTAGTATGTAGCATTAATTAGGCATTATCTCTAATACCCCCCATTAATGCCTACATTACAAAACTTCACAAATTACATAACAGAAAAAAGGTTACAAAACTTTGTTGGCCCTTGACCAAGTTTTGAAGATCCTTGGTCACTTTTGAACCCTTTTTGGGACTTCAAAAGGTTGTCGAAGGCAGAGCACAAGTCGAAGTGAAGATCGTGAGATCTCGGCCCCCTTTTAGGGCTTTTTGGGTTTTGGGCTTATGTAATGGGTATGGGAATGTCGACCCATGGGCTTACCCATGTCTTGCCCCTTTTGTAATGTATAAATAGATGTCTAGGCAATGTAAGAGGAGACAATATGTGCATATGTGTGATGTTGTGCTAAGTGCAAGTGATAGTTATAAATGCTTTGTGCATGCTGTGTTGGATATTGGCAGATCTAAGTGCAAGTGGATGTAATAAGCTTGTGTATATTGTAAGAGGGATTTGTGCTGTAACCTAGCTCGAGGAAGGAGGATCTGGCAGAGTGCGCACAGATCTCCTATCCTATGCGGAGTAGGATCCTATGGCTCTGTGCATGTAGATGATTGACAAAAGGAAATAAAGAGAAGAAGAGTTGGTGGATGTAGCCCCAGGCTGGGGGTGAACCACATATATCCTGTGTTATGGTTTCTTTGTGCATTATGGTTGTTTTATTGCTCATATGATTTATGCTAAGTAGAATAATGTATGTTTAGATGTATCTGATATGATAGCTTAGTGATTGGTGATGTGAATGAGTACCATATCTGGTCTATTTTGATGTGCTTAGTGCTTGAATGTGTTGAATCTTGTTGAATATTGTGTTGCTCTGTAATTAGGGTTTATATGTGCTGTAAACAAAGGCTAGATACTAAGGAATGATAACTGCTAAATTCTCTGTTAAGGTATTGTAATCATAGATCTATGTCCCAGCTACGTTGCAGACATCTGAGTCCTACAACCACCCCTTCCTCTACCTCGGGTGAGACTTCATCTGCTTCACAGGTGTTGCTGAAAGGGATGGTAGTTAGGGTTTTGATGGTGCGTTGTTGAAGCGTTGAACCCTGGGTCTGCCCCTGTGCCAACAAATGGTTCTGTTGCCGGGATCTGAAAATGTGATTGTTGGGAACTGAGGAAAAGAGGAAGCTCTGTGCGTAGATTTATTTCCCTAGTACGAAGTACTCTACTTGAATTGCGAAGCTCTGTACTAAGAAAGGAGGCATATATGAAGAAAAGAGCTAAGATTTGAAAGTTTTGTGCTCTGATAAAGGTAAGAACAGTGAAATTTTTTTGAAGAGATAAGATCTAAAAGCTTTGTTCTCTATTAAAGGTAAGATAAGTGGAATTTTTTGTTTTGAAAGTATGGATCTAGGTATGTTTGATGAATTTTGTCCTAGTCTGAAAAATAGGGCATAGTTAGAAGAAAGAAGATTTGATATGAGTAGATCTGATAGAAATTGTGAAAGATATGTTATACCTATGCATAGAAAGGATTTTTGGACTAACAAATGGATGCAGGATCCTAGGAATAATTTTCTATAGGTTAGCCACCATGATCCTAGAGTGTAGTACAAGAAAGGCTGGGGATCATTTAAGAGAAAGAGAGGAATAACTCTTTGTTACATTTGCATAAGACTGAGACATCTTGCTAAGGAATGCCCTGGTAGAAAATCTAGTTGTCTTTGTTGTAAAGCTATGGACCATGAAGTTCTGGATTTCCCATTGCTAAGGTTGAAAGAATGAATATGAGACAAGAAAACCCTGAGGAAGACCAAGAAACTGAGACCATGGCAGAATCCTAGAAAGAATCAGAGACTGTATTACTACAAATGAAAGAAACCCTTAATGACCACAGAGATATCAACTTATCAGAGATCTTCAAAGAAAAAGAGTGCATAGAAACAAGAATAGGAGACTTCAACATAGACTGTGTTATGGATGAGGAAACACAAGTGAATATCATGACAGAAAGAACCTGGAAAATTTTGGGAAAGCCTGCTATGATTCCTTCATTGGGAGGAATAGGATTATTTAGAGGAAAGTTGATAACCCTATGTGGAAGACTTAACCATACATCTATGATTGCTCATTGAAATTCGACAGAGGAAGAATTTGAGGTTGTTAAATTTATTGAGAACAATGCCCCATTTGCTATGTTACTAGGAAAAACCTGGATTGAGAAATATCAGACCCGAAGGAAAGAAGAGGAAACTCTAGAACAGAAAAAACAAGACCTAAGAGACTTCATGGCTAAGAGAATAACACACTTACTGAAAGAAAAAGAAAACCAGTCGAAGCTACTGAAGACCAGAAATCTGGATGTCGAAGTTGAAAGAACACAAGAAGACTTGAAACACCTGTTTGTATAGGAGAGTAGAGCACCTACCCCAGACAGAGAAGAAGTATTGCCCTTGAACCTTAGGAAAGACCACCAACATCGTGAAGTTACTATGCTAAGAGGAGATAAGAATCATAATGGAAAGAGGAATACCAAGATGCGGATCATAGGGATGAAGGCTAGAAATCTCAACAAGAAGAAAGCAAAGTTAGAGAAGTTACAGGAAGTTACAGAAAAGACTTCGCAGAAGGAAGGTCTCCAGAATTTGAAATTCGTCAGAATACCAAAGCAACTCATATTGGAACTTCGCCTTTGTGGAGAAATATAACCGTTAGAGGCATTATGACCGTTAGATTGTCGTTCTCGAACAATTAAAAAAACAATTATGATTAGAAATCTCATCATCGGACTGTTGGGACTACGCCGTAACATACATAACTTCATTGATGAAGGATTCTTGTCCGTTAGAGGGATCCATTACATCGATGTCTACTTATTCCATCGACTATTGTGCTAGGAACATTTTCATGAATTGTATCCAAGAGAACTCATTATTGTCACGCTGTATTTACTGAGACTTCTCCACCTGTTCCATTGCATTGAGCGTTTGTTAATCAACCTGAGTTTTCTGATCTCGAGGGTGCATGTCGGACGAACTCAGCACCATAGAAAAGTTTTTCGAAGAAGTTCTAATCAAACTTATGGCTGAGAAGGTGATGTCCGTCAGAATTCAAGATTCATCAACGAGAGGAGTGCAAGCCTCCCCGTCGACTTCTCGCGAATTTAGACCATCCCAAGTTGCGACCAAGAAAAGAACCAAGCATCAAGATGACTTGGAAAACGTGAGTTTAATCCCATCCATCCTTCCCAACTACATCTCACCTCTGGCCAGCGTAGTGAATCATGACAGTGTCCCCAGGGACTTCGAATACACCCTGATTATTGCTTACCTCCCGAAGGGGATACACATAGGCAAGCCTCAACAGGATAAGAGTCTGACGTTGAATATCAACGACTTCAACTTGGGAGACCAAAAGAACTTTAGCATGCTTACACCTCACAGGTATTTGACTAGAACGAAGGGGAAGAAGTCAAGCATAATCCCTCAACCATGGACTATGGACCTCGTGCAGTCCACCATCCTGAACGTAATGAAGATACCCCATTTTGGAAGGCACCAGGAGGTTAATGTCTGTGTTAAGCTCCTATTGTCGAGCTTCCATGGCAGTTATTTGTGGCTAGACAGATGGATCAGCGTCGATCTGGCATTGTTCCATCGGATCACCAAATTGAGCATGCAGGGACTAGACCCGTAAGACTTTTACCTAGGAAAGGTTGCAGACCATGCCCTGACACAGAAGATAAAAGATACCTACGATGATGTGGAGAAGGGGACGCGAGGATATAAGGTAGCCTCCATCCAGAATGGCACAATGTGCCTCGCTTTCCAGTTGATTGTTTATAAGCTAGTAAGAAATAATAGACCCGCATAGGTCACGGGGTTTGTTGTTGACCTCATAGGAAAATGCGTGGAGGGGCTACAAATGAACTGGGCAACCTACTTAGTGAACCAGTTAGAACAATACTGCCGCAAAGCTCAGGATCAGGGCTATGAGTTCCACTTTAGTTGGCTAATAATCCTCATTGCGTTCATAGCTTGGGAGATGCTGGAAGGTGTGACCTTCCCTGAAATAGAGCCATCTAAACCCTTAGCCATGAATTTCACCACACTCTGGTATTCGATCGATATGGGAAAACAATGGCAGTTAAACGCAGTGTTCCACACCTACTACCTATAGTTAAAGAGGGCTATTGAGGTTGTCCCTTGTACGACGTTGAACACCCTGCACAGGTTCAGGCCATTTGTGAAGTTCCATGTAGACACACATTTTATCAATATCACTGTGCATGGAGACGAACACAAAGAAGTACTACAGATTTACTACAAACCCACAGAGGAGGACCTAGAAGAAATAACTAAGGAATGGCTTGTATAGCTTCTTATCCCTGTTGACCTCGCAGAACTATCCGACCCTGAACTAATCGGAAGCCCGGTGGTCACTCACGAAGGGTACGATACACCTAGATTTAGCAGAAGGAAGAAGACATAAGAGGTACAAAAGTTGAACAACGCATCAGAAGAGACTGCTTCAGAATCCCCTAGCGAAGGAGGTGATGATGAAGTAGACAAAGAAGAGAACAATGGAGAAGAAGACAAGCAGAAGCAAGGAGAAGTAACACCACCACAGAATCCCCCTAATGACGTAGAGTCGTCTAACAAAAGAAAGGTTTCTCCCACAAAACCCACATCGCGGAAGAAGTCAAAAGCTAGTAAGACCAAGCTGCAGACTGTGCTCACACTCAATAACTTCGACTTCATCATTGCAGTTGTATCAGATGCCTTAGAAGATCTTTTGTAGAGAAATGAAGCCAAGAAAGAGACCATGTACAAAAGGCTTGAAGCAGAGATGAGAGGGGTATGGAAATCCCTTCACTCCAGCCATGCAGTGTCCACTACACCCCCACCATCAGAAGAACCATAGTTGGGAGATGAGCCTACCCAACACCGTAGAATAGTTGATGCGACCGAAGCTCGCCTTCATTGTGCATAGGAAGAAAAAGAATAGGCCATAGTGGCCCTTAAGCAAGCACAAGAGGAAGTGATAGAGCAACGCCGAGTTGTGCAACAGGAAAAGGATGACCTACAAAAAAAGTTCGAAGAGGAGAGAGCGCAAATCCACCAAGAGAAGGAACAGTTGCTTGCAGAGCAGATTGGAGTAAAAGAAGCAGTCAACAGAGAACTTCGCTCTGTGATGGGATTAGATCAAAAGGAGGAAGACCCAGTGGAGCAATAAGTAGAGAAGCTTGCTAAAGCCATCCAACAACTTCAACAGAGAATAGCATATCTAGAGCTACAAATAGTACCAAGTACTCCGCAGGACGTGCGAAACCAAAGAGAAGCCACTGCCTAGAGCGCAGTTGAGAGGATCATAGCATTAGCTTTGGAATGTAAACATCTTAGTAGTAGAAGTGCGTAGACTTATGAGCAACTTACTTAGGACCCTGAACTGAAGGCATTGGAGTCACAACTCCAGGAGGCAAAGCAGCAAGCAATGACAATACAGGGGAAGTTGAAACTCTTGTTAGTAGTTGAGAGGACAAAAAGGTCCCAGGAACAGCNAATGTTTGAGGAAATTGAAGGTTGAAGAGTAGAGCTGGAACAAGTAGTCACTGTAGTCAAACAACGCTTGGAAGAACCTATGAACGAGGCAGTTATTCAGGAATTCACTGAGTAGGAGGCCCTAGCGAAGCAATAGGTTGAAGTAGCTTGAGCCAGGCTCAAGGATTTTGAGGCGGAGCTACCCAAATAAGAGTGACTCGGGACGAGTCACAGGTGAGTGTTGGGGGCATGTTGGCCCTTCATAAATTTTTGAAGATCCTTGGTCACTTTTGACCCCTTTTTGGGACTTTGACAGGCTGTCTAAGGTGGAGCGCAAGTTGAAGCGGAGATCGCAGGATCTCGCCCCCCTTTTAGGGAATTTTGGGTTTTGGGCTTATGTAACGAGTATGGGGATGTTGTCCCATGGGTTTACCCATGTCTAGTCCCTTTTGTAATGTATAAATAGATGTCTAGGCAATGTAAGAGGAGACAATATGTGCATATGTGTGATGTTGTGATAAGTGCAAGTGATAGTTATAAATGCTTTGTGCATGCTATTTTGGACACTGGCAGAGCTAAGTGCAAGTGGATGTAAGAAGCTTGTGTAGATTGTAAGAGGGATTTGTGTTGTAACCTAACTCGAGGAAGGAGGATTTGGTGGAGTGCACGCAAATCTCTTATCCTATGCGGAGTAGGATCATGTGGCTCTATGCATGTAGATGATTGACAGACGACAATAAAGAGAAGAAGAGTTGGTGGACATAGCCCCAGGCTGCGGGTGAGCCACGTATATCTTGTGTTGTAGTTTCTTTGTGCATTATGGTTGTTTTATTTCTCATATGATTTATGCTTAGTACAGTAATGTATGTTTAGATGTATCTGATATGATAGCTTAGTGATTGGTGATGTGAATGAGTACCAGATATGGTCTATTTTGATGTGCTTAGTGCTTGAATGTGTTGGATCTTTTTGAATACTGCGCTACTCT
>JASDQU010945612.1:11108-25518 GCA_032191745.1 Picea mariana
GGGATCAGTGATCTGTGCATACCCTTTTATAAACTTTCTATCGTAGCTTATATGTCCCAATGTTGCTCTCAACTGCCGCACTAATTTTGGTGGTGGTAAATTAACAATGAATACAATATTAGCAAGATCCACCAATAACCCTCGTTTATTGACTATATGTCCCAACAATATTCTAGAAGGTGTCCCGAAAATGCATTTCTTGATATTAAATGATATCTTACACTACCTACATATTTCCAACATTATCCTTAGCACTTCCACATGGTATTTTAACAGACTATATACGATCCAATCATCTAGATACACTTCTAAAAATCGATGGATGAATTCTTTGAATGCAACTATTACTACCCTAGAGAATGTTTTTGGTTCATTCTTCAACCCAAAAATCATGAATGTGTACTGGTAGGATCCCCATTCTATGGAAAATGCTGTCTTGTACCTCTCTTATAGGGATATCCTAATCAGATGGTAACCTGAGAATCCATTTGTAGATGAGTAGGCCTCCTAGCCTCCAACATTCTATAATACCTCGTCTATGAAAGGGGTAGGAAAAGGGTCATGTAGGAAAAGATCATTCATTTTCCTTAGCTCAACATAGATCCTTATCCCCCCTTGTTTCTTTTCTTGCACTACCATAGGGATTATCCATTCAGATTCCTCCACTAGTTCTATGATCCCAGCTTCTAACATTCTATCAATTTCTTCTTTCTCTTTTTTTCTTATATATTGGATTCAACATGTACAGTCTCTGTCCAACAGATCTAGCCTCGGGTTTGAGAGGCATATTCATCTATCCTAGATCTCCTTCTATACCTTTCATCTCTATAAATGTTTTTGGGAATAGGTCACTGTACTTGTGTAGTAACTTTGTGATTCGTTCCACTGTTTTTTCATCCCAATATTCTCCAATGTTGGCCATTTTTTGATTCTCAATTGTCCCAATGTTGAATTTATTCACCTTGATTGGTGAAAAAAACACTTATGATTCTAGAGATGGGCATTCCACCTTTCTTTCACCTTTAATGTTGGCAATATGAATGTTGCGTAGGTGATTTTCATCTAGTGCTTCTTCTCCCACATGATGCCATGGTAGTAGTTCCTTAACTATCTGTATGTTATGCTATTGATACTCTATCATTAGTTCAACCTATGGTTCATCAATAAATATCACCCCTCTTATCTGTTTGAGTGGTATACAATTTTTCTGTAATGTTTTCCATTCTACAGTGTCTCTGCAAAGTTCTTGGTCTACATACCAGTTTACTAGAATTCATTCCAATCTGTGGATGAAGTGATAATTCCATTCCTTTTGTGGTGTCATCCTCCATAGTGTTCTACACTTCTCTAAGTGTTATGCAAGTGTCCCATGTCCATTATACCTATGCATCCCAGTGCTCCCCTGCTATGCACCAAATATAATGCACAATAGTAGCATACATTGGTACCAATCCTTAACTATTTATTTGTGCACACCCCACCATATTGCATGTGTTTCCTTTATTGTGATGTCTAGGGTAAAGATCCTCTAATTATCTAACACTTCATATTCATATATTGTTAGGAATTTTTCTAAGTCATTCACCCCATGAAAACTAAGAGGTTCTCTTATCTCTGTACCCACCCATCTTAATCCACAGTCTATTCTTGTGAACCTTCTCATAGATACTTCATGTAAGATTTGTTTCCAATTTTCCAACCTTGTATCTGAGTCAGAAGCACATGATGTGATACTCCTCCAACTTATTACTCCATCTGTAGTTGGGTTGACATATTCTTATTCACGTTCGATGGTTCTGTATAGTTCATTGATTTCCTCCAGATCTAAGAAATTGGGTTCTATGAACCTTTCTCCTTTTGATGTATCTAATGGCACAACGACTCTATATTCTCTTAATTCAAATTTCATTTTCCTTGTCTTCAAGTTAATTATGGACTAGTTATCAAATGCCCAAATCCATCCCAAGTAATCTTGGATAAGGTGTTGTGCCGTCTACTCTTTATATTACTTCAAAATATTCCTTAGTGCAAAGTCCATCTAGATCTATTGTCAACTCCTTAAGCCTTCCAATTGGTAGAAATTTGTGTTGGTTTTATAGCTTCAATTGGATAGGTGAATAACCTAGTGTGGGTTCTCCCATACACTGCCATGTCTTCTTAGGTAACACATTTAACTCAGAGCCTAAATCTAGTATGATGTCCCCCATATTGAAATCTCCAATGTTAGCATTCAATCTAAATTCCCTGCTTGTCCTCCTTCTTGTATAGAGGTGATTGACTATTTTTTGTTCTATATCCCCCTATACCTTTGTGTTACATTTCTCTAACATATTTTGAAACATTTTAACAAATGATAGGTCATTCAATATCTTAACACAAGATTGCAGAAAGTTCTTTATGGTTCTTACTTGCATTATAGGTGGTACTTTGCTGATGTGGTCCATTGATAAGGGCATATCGTACATTGGTACATTCTGAGTATGTTGCACATTTGATGCAAATGCAACATATTGCTTGAGGAACTCCTGTCTTTCCTCCTTGAATATTTCTTTTTCTTTCCTTGCATCAAACTCTTAATGTGGTTCAATGTTCTTCTTCACGCATTGGTGTTGTGTTGGGTCATGTTGTATTGCGTCAGCTCCAGTCTTGTCTCCTTCGCACATAACTATGTCTATATTTATTCTATCATCCCTCGCCTCTGCAAAAATTCATTGAACTTTTGATTTTTTTTATTTTTTTTTTCTTGAATTTTCCCCAACAGTGTTGGGAAGTCCTATGTATCATGGTTTGTTGCATGAAAATACATACATGTTGTAGGTGGAAGTGGACATTCCCTTCCATAGTGTCATGGTTGTTGGAAACTTTGTCACACAACTAGACCTCTCCCTCTTCCAAATCCTCCTATACCTCATCCTCCATCTCTGTATCCACCTAAATCACCTCACAGTGCATTGTACTGAGGCACTTGATTATACTAGGTGGTGTTATACTATGGTTGTGCATTATTATAATGAGGATGCATAGCGTTGTACTGTTGTTGTGCATTATTATATGGATGTGGTACCTGGTTAAACTAAGGTGCAACTTTCCATGTCATCATTTATTCCTGCACCCTATAGGTATATGACATTCTCTCCCTCATAAAGTCCATCATCCTACAATCTTTATCATCATGACCCACTGATTTGAAAAAGTTGCAATATGAACTGTTAGGTACCTTTTGATACTTTTGCATCATTGGAAAATGATATGGTTAATTTCCATGTGTTTTACATATGTCACACCATGGTCCTCCTCTTGGCAAAGGGTTTGGTAGCCCTGTTTCCATGTATTGTGCGAAAGTTGGGTGCCCATTATTGTGGTGTTTTTTCATTCTACATGTGGTACACCAAACAACTTATCTTTTCTCTTTACCCTTATTTTGGTTTAGTTGAAACATGAGTTTGTTCAGATCCTCCTTGAGCTCCTCTACTGTTGGATCTATCTTTTGGTACTAGTTCTCTTCGAGTTATAGGGATGCCTGTAGAGCCTCTGCCTGTGTCTAAAACTTCTTCTGCCTCAAAGGGTATTTGAGATGTGGTAATAGGGAGTTCAAAGAGATATGTCTATGATTGATATCATTAATGACATACTTCATCTTACCTTTAAGAAATTTAAACCTCTGATCGATGTCCCAAACAGACTCACTTGGTTTATGCCTAATTTTAATCATCTCATTCATGTACTGATCATTTAAGCTAAGCTTCTAAAATTCATTCATCAGTAGCTTCTTGACATCCACAATCATCCTTGTTTTTCTTGGTGGATTATTTGTAGTTAAGCTCATGTACCAATCCAGTGTGTGGTCTCTTAGCATGATAACTAACTGTGCAAGTTTTGTATCCTCATTTGTGATCTCCCTTTCTTCCCAAATCTTCTCATAGATAAACAAGTGTTTTTCATGATCCTCTGATGCTTCTCCCTTGAATTCGTGTAACCTGATGGTGGGATCATTTCCTTCCATCTTGAACTTTCTGAAATGGCTCCTCCAGTCACTGCTCCTTGGTTGAGTGCACTGCCTGATGTCTTTCTTCCACTAAAATATGGTTGTCTAAATGATGGTGTTCTTTCTAGTGTATTAGTCGCACATGGGTTTATGGGTTCCACAATGACAATGACATGGATTGGATTTTTTCCTTCTGTTCCTACACTTTTACCTCTCATATTTATTTCATAAACTGCGCACATCATTTCCTCAATATTCTCCACAGCCTGAAGATCCTCTACCTCTTCTCCATAACTTTCCAATCCCTCTCTCTCTGTTATGGCTCTCTTCTTATTATTTATCTCATATTGGTAGGGTACTCCACTACGTGTTTTTCCATCTATTTCCATTATCTACTTGATATGATCTTCCTCCATAATAATTTGATCCAAGGACTCCTCCTTATTTCCTTTATCCATCTCTTCCTCCATTTTTCTATCTCTTGTCAATGCTTCCTCCCTTCCCCCATCCACGTTGGGAAGTTTAGTTGTCTTACTCCACAGTCATTACACATTTTTTATATAGTAATATCTTTATGGAAGTGTACAACGATCTAACTAACCTTCCTCACAGTCCTCTTAGAAAATATTGCTCTGCTGCATTGTAAGACTTCGCAGTGTCTACTGCAATTTTTTTGATAAATCCTGCAACAATAATGTCTAACCATAAATCTACTATGCACGTAAATTTGTTGTTAACTTTTTGTAACTGCACGATCTCCACATGATTCCACTCTAGTTGTCTAATATGATTTGTTGTGTGGTTGTATTTCAACCTCAATATCCACTCTTGCAACACATCTGGGATATCACAGAAAAAAACTTCATGCAAGTCGCTAAACACGTACTTGTCCAGATATTTGCGCAGTGTTATTTTAGGGTTTCTATTGTGTTTCTGCGCAAACTCCATCTCCTTTGTCTTCAACCAAATTTCAACCTCTTCCTTCATTGTATTCCACAGTCTGAACATGCATTTTTATAGCTTCATTCTCTTCGCGATTCTTTCATGGATCCCACTCACTCAAACCCATGCAGCTCCAACTAGCAATGGAAGCATTTGTTGACTACTACTCTATCTTCCAAATTCTTGGGCTGACCCAGGTTCATATCTGAAAAAGCTTCCAACAAATCCCTCTAACACTATCGGCCCTCCTAGTGAACCAGAAGGAAACATAGCACAGAGAGTGTATTGTGCAGTCTCACCCAAGATAGTTCTATGGTTGGCTGTAATGCTCAGATGATTGCAGTCTAGGAAAGAGTCAGGATATAGGATTGTACTTTGTGATCTTCATTCATTTTATACTTCATCCATCTATATTAGATACTCCATCATTATTTATTCATGCATGTAAATCAACATATCTAGCTACTTCATCAAGACATTCATCTAAGATAAAATTATTGATAGAAAGGAAATAGACAATAATAACTTCACATAACACATGATCTACCGTGGTTCACCTCCTCCTAGGCTACATCCACAAATATTTGGCATCTTAGGTTATTTTATTATGGTTCTGTAATATACGACGTCGCGCGCACTACAACTCTATTTGTACGATCACAAAACATACTCTACGACCTTTTTGAGGCTAACTAGATTGCACTAGGCTCCTCAACCTGCACTCTAATCATCAAGTTCTAGTTACTTTTCTCTTCCACAACTCAACATCTTACCAAAAGGTATCGGATCTTACAATATTTTTCCTAGCTATGTAAAGTAGTCTTCTCTAACATGCTTCTCCCTGACCTAGACCTCCTAGGTACTTATTTATACTTTTTATTAGCTTCTCAGCCATTACAATGTATTACAAAAACCATAAACCTAGTGTGGTTAGGTTTCCATGCATGCATTCCTTGCATGGTTTCCTCGCACATGTTTCTTTTCCTTCAAGCTGTACTTTTCTTCATTCTCGATTTTTCCTCCGAAAATAACATCTCCTCAAAAATAGGCCTGCACCCAACAATCCTTCTATTTAACTAAAAGGTACTTTATGGTGCACTGACAAATAAGAGACTTCTGCTGGTCCAAGACTACTTAGGGTTGCAACCAAATGGATTCTTCATCATTAAACTCAAGGAGATTGGTTTGAGTGAGGAACTTAGTTCCAATCACTTTCTTTAAGCATGAGACATGAAAAACAAGAGGGATCTTAGAGTGACTCAAAAGAGATAAAAGTAGGCCACGTTCCCTACTCACTTAAGAATTGTACAAGTACCATAAAACTTGGTGGTGCGTTTCTAATAGTGTTCATATTTTATTGAAGTTTTCTTATAAGGTTGAAGATGAAGAAACATCGGGTCCCCCTCAACAAATTGATGTTCTAAATGAACCTAATCTACTTGTTTCTTCATGTGATTCTGAGACATGACCATATTTTCTTTAAAGGTATGGATAATGGTCGTGCGGACTATATGAGTGATGTCGAACTATTGAACCTTGGAGACACCTTAAATGTATGAGAGAAGCAATGATGGATTTTTCCCATAGACCGCTTCAAAGGGAGTCACATGAGTGGGAGTACGACAACTAGGTGTTTCGTACCACCAATAATATATGGGTAACCACTAATCCCATTGAGTTTTTTAGTCTAACAAAAAACACCACAAATAGGTTTCCAAAAACTTATTGACAACTTTGGTTTGTCCATCAATCTAGAGATGATAGGTTCTACTGAGAATCAATTGAGTTCCTTGGAGCCTAAACAATTCTTTCCAAAAATTGATGGTGAAAGTTGGATCTTGGTCAGAGACAATAGAATGAGGCATGTCATGGATTTTGAAGATATTATCCATCAAAAATTTAGCCATAGTGGATGCTATTAATGGGTGTTGCAGAGAAATGAAATGAGCATATTTGGAAAGAAGATCTACTACAACCATGATGAATGGCATATTACCTAATTTAGGTAACCCAAAAATGAATTCCATACCGATGTCGATCCAAATAGTAGGTGTAATCAAGAGGATTTGGAGAGTTCCTGAAGCTTTCAATGTTTCACCCTTGTTTCATTGAGAAGTATCACATTCAACCACAAAGGTGTGGATGTCCTATTTCATACCTTCCAGAAAAAAAGAATGTTTGAGCCATTCATAGGTTTTGGTAAATCTTGAATGCTCAGTTGTGGGTGAAGCATGAAGCTCAGAGAGCACAATGGATTTAAGGATTAACTATTTTCTAAAGTACAAACGACCTTTATAGTGAAGCTCTTCATTATTCCAAGAGTATCCTGGAGCAACATGAGAATCTTGTTGCAAATACTAGATCAAGCTAGAAATTTAGGTCTTGCCACCATTCCACGAGAATGAATTGAAGCCAATATTCTACAATGAAAGATAGGGAAAAAAGGGACCCTTCTTCTTCATATTTCCTTGAAATAGCATAAGCAGCCACATTTTATTTTCCCTTATTGTAAATGATATCATAATCATATCCAAACATATTGGTCACCCATTTTTGTTTCCCTGGTGATGAAATTTTTCGTTCCATAAAATACTTGAGGATACAATGATTAGTTTTAATTTGGAAGAATTACCCCAATAGATAAGGATGTCATAGATCCACTGCATGCATAATATCCAACATTTCTTTTTCATAGGTTGATTGGTCCAAATGGAATTTAAAAAATTGTTTTCGAGTGAATGAAAAAGGTAGGCCATCTAGCATGAGGATTGGCTCAATTCCTTTTGTTGAAGCATCACATTCTAGGAAACAAATCTTGGTGAAGTTTGGTAGTTCCATGAAAAGATTCATGGATATATCATTTTTCAAGGCGTGGAAGGATTGATTGACTATGGGAGTCCAACATAAAGCTTTCTTTTTTATTAAAGCAATGAGACAAGTTGTAATTTTTCCATAATTTTGAACAAATTTACGATAATAGTCCATTAAACCTAGAAAACCATGCAATATTTTGAGAGTTTTAGGGCGGGGCCAATCTTTAATAGTTTCAATTTTCTTAGGATCCACCCTTACACCATCGTTGCAGAAAATATGACCCAAGTACTCAAATTCAAAGGCTCCAAAATCACATTTAGACTATTTGAGAAACATTTTGTGCTTAGATAGTAGATGTCTAAATTGATCCACATGGACAAGATGGGATTTCCAATTTTTACTATAGATGAGATTATCATCAAAGAAAACTAAGACAAATTGATGGAGGAAAGGACGAAGGACATGATTCATGAGAACTTGAAAAGTGGAGGGGGAATTACATAGGACAAAGGGCATGACCAAGAAATCACAGTGACCCTCATGAGTTCTAAATGTATTCTTGGGAATGTCTTCCTCTTTCATATCTATTTTTTGGTATCTATAACGAAGATCAAGTTTGGTAAAGTACTGAGCACCACTCAATTAATCCAAAAGGTCATCAATGATAAGAATGAGGAATTTGTATTTGATTGTGAGTTTTTTTAGGGCACGAAAATCAAGACACATGTGCCAAGTGCATTATTTTTTGAGTACCATGACTATAGGATAATAATAGGGGAATGGAATGATCATGGACACCATGAGAAGCGGGAAGTACATGAGGAGTGTTAAAAACAACTTTGTGTTGCAATAGTATAGATTGGAGGTTAGGATGTATAGAGGATCTCTTAATGGCTTGAATTGAATGGAGTTGGGAAATAATTCCAGAATGACCTTTTTTAACTAGCTTTTACACTAGGTGGAAAGTAATGATCTTGGGCGATCCTACTATGATTCCTTGGAACTTATACTATTGTCCCTCCTGTTGAAATTTCATGGTTAATTATTTAAACTCCACGGTGATGGGGTCGAGAGTGTGTAACCATTCGACACCGAGCATAATGTCACAATCTCCCATGTCAATATAAAAAATATGAGATTTCAGGTGGTATTGACCAAATTGTAGGTGTACATTTTCAAAACACCCTCCACATTTCATGGAACCACAATTGACAATCATGATTTGAAAATTGTTGACTACACTGAAATGCAGCGATGAAAAAAACTACGGGTTCTGCAACTATCAACTAGGATGATTAATTTCCTATGGTTAATTTAGTCAATTAACTTGAGGTTTTTGGGAGTAGAGAATCCAGTGAGGGCGTTCAACAAAATCAGTGGTTCAACTTCTAGTGGATCACCTACTAGGGGTATCTCTTCCATAGGGAAACGTTGGCATCCTCCTCAGAAACATCCTTGTAAATGGCCATAAAAAACTTATGTTACTTATACTTGTTCCCAAAAAAATTTCTTTCATTACAATTATAACAAAGACCCTTGAGTCAGTATTCAACCATTTGTTCTCTAGTTGATTTCTATATCTTGAGAGAAGTTGAAGGAGGGGTGCGATCGGTGGGTCTAGGGAGAGGAATGAAGGAGGGATTTTTGTTTTAGGATGAGACAAAATTTTATTCTTTCTTGGCTCATTTAGTAGCTTCCAAACAAGTCTACGGGTGATCCATTAGGACCTGGGATCGAATTTCATCCCTCTTGCCACTGATAAAGCATTCCCTATAGAAGGAATCAAACATGCCCTCTGTTATGAAAGACAAGTGCTAAAAGGAAACTATAAAGTCTTCCACTATGAAATATTGTTTCAACTTGTTCAAATGACCCAAATGGTGGGTGTCAATGTCAAATCATTCATAAAGATCAAAAACAAACTGTGTCCACACAACATAACCTTGGCATGAATTTTTACGCCATTTCCACCATTTCTAGCATCCATGATCGAGATAGAGGACATTGTAATGAAGTTTTTCCATCTCATCAGTAATGTCACTCAAGGAGAAATGAAGTTCCATTTGAGTGACCCATCCCATGGTATTCAATCCATCAGATTTGTTCACCTCAATTATGGGAAGACACTTTTCTCGATGAAGGTTATTGGAATGAAGGTCTTGGAAATGGGAAGAGTCGACATATTCATACTAGGAAGGTTGTTTAGAGGAGGTAGGGTTCATGGATTGACTCATCAATTAGTTGAGTTTGTCTTGAATGGTGGAATATTGTTCCTTGAGGGTATGGATAGAGGAAATGAGGGAGGCAAGGATGGAGTTGTTTTTTTGTTATGTCCTACTTGTTATAGGTGTTGTTTGAGATCAAGGAAGTCATTTCTTGGTTGTGTGTGAGAGCCATTTGTTAATAGGAAAAAATGGGCATGTGGGTTCACACAAAAAAAGGGTTACATGTGAGGAGTACCAAAGTGGGCGGGCTAAAGAGAGGAATCAATTGGGATAGGTGGATAATAAGGGTGTTGGGAAGGGTGGGTGGTTCCATGAAAAGAAAACTTACAAGTGATAGGTACCATAATGATTGGGGTGAAGAGGGGAATCCAATAGGATAGGTCCAGAATAAGGGTTCCTAAGTTACACTCTGGCTTGAAGAATACTATAGTGAAATAATGTCGAAATTGTTAATAGAAAAAATTGTGTAGGAATTTTGCAACATGGATGTAGGAGGTAGGGCTGTGCAGTAAAAGTGCCCCTCTGTATTTTTTATATTTTGTTCCTTTCCCAAGGGTTAGGGTTTTCAAGGTTCGTTGAGACAAGAATTTTCCCTATGTTATAGATCTTTGATACATGTGCAGGGTCGAACAATAGTACTCAACCCAATATCTCAAGGAACCAACTAAGGAGACTTGATTGTACCATTATCTGTACTACCCGATTACCCAGGTACTAGAGATTGATCTTCCTAAGTGTTGTTCTTGGTGCCACTATAGAAATTAGGTGCTCGATACACTGAGCTAAATATGGTTTCAGGAGACCTAGGGAACTCCATGTATACTTGAAGGTACATGGGAGTGATGTTTGCGTACAAGTGTTTTCTGATGTTTGTGTACAAGTGTTTTCTGATGTTTTATGATGTTTGCGTACAAGTTAATAATTAAAAAGTTTGTATGTCTTGCATGTAGTGTTCCCAAGTCATAGTTTTACCCATAACGACATATATTTGTGCTTTAAAGATGCTAATAGAGCATGTCTCTACCTAGAAAAATATTTCCAAAATTTTTTGCAGAGGAAAGTACTTTGATGCCACTTGTAAGGTACTCGATGTATTATATAAAGAGGAAACAAAAATATTACGACAAATACTAGTGAAACAACAAAATATGGATAGTAATAACAGCAACAATGGTAGCATTATTGATAGAAATCAAATTTAAATTGCCTCTTCAAGGGGAAAACCTCCAGCAGAGCAGAGCTCTTATTACAATAATTCTCGAGACAAGACTTTTCGATGCCTTCTACTCTTATTTATAGTGATTTTGTCTTCTAAAGAACATTTTGTAGGAAGATCTTTTTAGAAGAAAAAAATTCTATTAAGTCTTGTTACATTAGACTTGTTCACATTATTATATACATTTTATTTACTAATGTCAGCCTTTATTACATAGAAAACATATTATTCTACCTACATGAGGGGTTAGGGAGTTTAGGTCCCTAACAACTCATAATAGCTCTTATCCATCATTTACTTCTACACACTTTCCTCCCCAACATATGATCTTAGAATGAGAAGAACAATTCTTGATGAACTTGATAGAACTACTACACAAGGTAGTGAAAGAATCCTAAACATCTGAATGTGAAAATTATAAATTTGCAAACTTTATTATTTTCAAATGTTTAATTTCAAACATGTTTGATTTAAAATTTCATACCTATGCCAAGAATTTAATCTGTTTATGGTTGGTAATTCCAATTTTAAAAAGTTTGTTTAAAACATCATCAAGTGGAATGGATAAACTAAAAAGTTGTGGAATTGAAAGGGGTGGGTTTATCAATCATAAATTTTGATAAGCTTTGGTGAATGGAAGTTTTAGTTTTTTTGAATTCACTCAATGCACCGTTGTACTGCAACAATGATATTTAAGTGATTTGGAAATTATTATTATGTATACAATTTGAGGTAATCCATTCTACTTTGTAGATTTCTTTGTATGTATTTGCTTCAAAGAGTCATATCCATATACATTCTCTGTATATCTAACTTTAAGATATGATTGAAATGTTTGAGATGTTTGATTATAAAATCAAGTGGATTGTGTCTTTCAATCAACATCCAATGAAATACAATGGATTATTTTACATATCAAGTGGTTTGTTATTTAGACCGAGTTCATTAAAAGTCATTATAAGAATAAGAACACACTTAATGGTTTCCTTTCCATAGTTGCATGTAACAATCAAGATTTATAAGAACGATGTCATTTATAGACCAACTAAAGGTGTTTGAACTTTTCAATACAAACCCAAGTTAATCTTATAAGAATAAGGACACACTTGAATGGTTTCCTTTCCATAGTTGCATGTAACAATCAAGATTTATAAGAACGATGTCATTTATAAACCAACTAAAGGTGTTTGAACTTTTCAATACAAACCCAAAGTTAATCTACTAGATTATGGCAGACAAATTAACTATAAGTTTCCACAAAATTGAAATTGACAAAGCCTTGCCACAATGTAGCTATATATGCCAGAACTATCAATAAACATTGAGAGTAGTAATTTTACATAAAACCATTCAAAGGAATCCTCCCAATGATTTAAGACATATATACTAATGTGAGCTTTGAATGACCAACTGAATGGTCAAATCTGATTTAGACACTCGAAGAAATAATATAACTTATTTAGAAGGAGATTAATGCTAATTTACCAAAACCAATTTCAGCTAAGGAAAAGTTTGGAACTCGATGTTCGTTTTGAATTTTTATGAGAATAAAAAGAAGAGCATCTCCCGTAATTTTGGAGGATTAAAATTTCGATTCTCTGTAAGAGTGATAAAGTAGATAACTGCAAAATGAAACTAGATAATGAAACTAGATGATGAGTTCAAGGTAAGATTTCTTCTTCCTCAACGAAATATTTATAAATGTGTTCAAGTTCTATAGGATTAACCAATGAATAATCAAATGAAAATTTCACAATGTCTGGATAACTCAGATTAGAAGATTTAAAAAGCTTCACTAGGTTGTCACATCTAAAATCTCGGTTTTTTAAGTAAATGAAAAAATATTGCATCACAACACAAATCTCATAAATCCCAAGTGAAATTTATACAATAACCTAATCTTAATGAGTGCAAACTACACATCAAATACTACGGAGCCATAAACATTTTATCCATCTCAAAAACCACCTAAATGGTGATAGAAATGTTCGAGTTGTTTAATGTCTAAAGACATGCAATTTGTAAGGACTACAAATTCTTTCCACTCAGTGCTCCATGCTCTAGATGGTAATAATGGTTTTAAATAGTCATGATGGGTAAACTTGAAATTCAAATTCTTTCCACTCAGTGCTCCATGATTTGGATGGTAATAATGGTTTTACTACATATCTCTCAATACTTTCTACCGATCAAATAGTCATGATGGGTAAACTTGATATTCAACAAGATCGAAACACAAGATGGTGGAGTTAAAAAGTTATCGAAACAATATGGAGATTTAAGAAACTATCCCTAAGGGGGATGCACTACATAATACAATATTCCTTCCATTTAAACATAAGGCCATAAGGGTATCTATTCTATTGAAGTGTCCCCTTGACTTGCATCCAACCTCATCACTTTGAACTCATGCAAATCAATTAGAGAGGTTGCAACCCTCAATGAACAACGCCAAAACAAATATCATATTGCAAAACTACATAGATTGACTCCGACACACAACGAGTAGGATAATATTTTTGATAATGGATATGCAATAAAAATGGGAAATATTCTAATTTAGAGTATATTAGGGGAAGGAAAGGAAGAAAGAAAAGAAAACCACATCAATCAAGGATGATAAAAATCCAAGTTGACCAAGATCTAAAGACTCTTGCATTGAAAATCAAGAATAATAATGATTTAATGATTTAGAGATCATAAATTTATGGATTCCTATAAAATTTTCAATTAAATAACATTGAATGTAACGTTATAAAAGAATAAAAACTTCATCCATAATTAAATTAGTTTAATTAGTTGTATCCCATCTCCCATGCAGTCCCGTGATTTTCTTGAACACTAATATCCACGAAGAGAGAATAGATTCTAAACTATATTTTTTAATTTTTATTCATGTAAGGAAGCTTGCCAACATTGGACAACAAATTTTAATAGTAAAAATGATGAACAAAATACGAAATGTGTATGCACCAAAAACATTGCTAGCACTTCCAAAACCATTATTTTTTGCAAGTTTCTATAGCTTTTCATACATTAATAAAACAAAAACCAAGTATATATAGGTACATTTAGTGTAAAAGGGATTTCAGTGATGTTTTAATTTTAATCTCCTTAGGAAGATTCAATGTCCATAATTAAATCAATTCATTTCATTATATCCCATATCTCATGCAATCTCATAACTCTCTTAAATTGGGAGATTGACAAAGACATAATAAACTATAA
>JASDQU010945615.1:0-32905 GCA_032191745.1 Picea mariana
TAGTCATTAGAAAGCTAACACAATTCTTCACAAGTTTTGTTTTTACTGTAAAGTGAAATTCAAAATAAAAAAAATACTTTTATATGTCGGAAGTTGAATAACTTGTGAAAATACAGTTTTTTTTGTCATAAAACAAGCAAAAGTGTAACCCACCTTCATGATTTCACCCTCATAACAATTCATAAAACATATGCTTTAGGAAAGAAGGGATAACAGAGCATGCTTAAAAAGAAATATGACTCTAAATTATTATTTTTCATTTAAGTGAATAGTTATCACTTAGGAAAACTTCTTATCAATCTTTTAGTTTATGCTATTTCTAAATTCCATTATTAAAGCACTATAAGAATATTAGAATGAACAATAAAACTATCAATATAAATAGTAAATACATTAGAAAATCATAACACAAATAAATATTTTGGTTAATTAATGATAAAAATAGAAAAGAAAAAAACATTTTTAATACATTTTATTCATATATCAAATAATTTAAATATATCAAATAATTTAAAGCAAAATTAATTAATCTAATTTTATTTAATTAATTTTATTGTATTTAAAAGTTAAACATTTTTAATAATTTATTCTATTGAAAAACTTTTAAATATCTTAAAAAAATATTACAAAATTTCAAAAATATAATAAATAAAGAATGGACTTGGTTTTTTTGTTTTGATTCACTCTTACCATATAAAGAAGAAACTAATAGTCCACCTTCTATAATTAAAAATATAATATAATATAAATTAAAAAAAAAAAATTATGTAGCTGATGTATATGTCATTTCAATAAAACGTTACTAACATAACTATGATATGCTGATGCATGCTTTCCAGCATTAATGGAAGACTGATAATTCGTCATTAACTCGGCCTTGCCATTCCCCGGTACCTGTAAAGAGGACGAATTAGAAACTTTGACAAATTATTCAATTTAAAAACCCTAACTAACAAATAAATCTTAAAATAAAAAAATCTTCAAACATTTGAGGATAATATCCAAAGAGAGATGCGGTTGTGGACTATGACAGGATGCCCACATTCATCATGTGATTTCACGGCTTGCTTATCCTATGGAACCACAAACTCCAAACAAATTTGCAATATTTCTTTGATCAAAATGCTACGACATGGTTTTGTTGTAATATTTTTCCTAAAGAATCCATCAACGTGACCCTTTGCAACATCTTCATCCAACATCTTCATCCCTTCATTAATATTAAATATATTGCAACATTGTATCCTAAAACATCCATAACGACCCCATAAAACTAAGGTCGCGGGGCTCCATCCTATGACCAAGTTAAATAAACTACATTAAACTTCATTTCCTTCATATTGATACAAAATTTTCCAAAATAATAATAAAAAAAAACCTTAGCTCACCTCTGTCATTGTCCTTAATGACAAACCCATAGTATTTTTATCTATATATTGTGAAATTTTCATGTCCTTCTAGATTTTTTTTCACATTAAAATGTTAAAAAAATAGCACACCATCTATACAAATAATTTATCATGTCTGATAAGAAAGCTCAATATAAGAAAAAACCAACTAGAAGATGAGACCTATTCTTTACTATTTTCTTCTCTTTTGTAAAATGCAACTTTTTTCTTTATGTTTTCATATCCCATTTCTGGATGCTCTACTCAACTTTGGAACCCTTTTCTTTCCCCTCTTAGTGCCTCAATATTTAACATAGTTTTATAGTCATCTAGGGTTAGGGTTAGTGTAAAGGTTTCTGCATACCTCAACACCCAACTAAAGTTAGGGTTTTGGACCCTTTAGAATATTCTTGAAAGTTCACATGTGACTAGCTTGACATGTGTGAGTAATGGAACCTCATGCAACATCCACCCGGTATCTTAGTGGTAAACAAGATAGGTCAAATTTCTCATATAAACTCCAATTGAGCTCATTTATGTGTATTATAAGAATCTTGATGTGAATTTTTTCATTGAATATTTGAGATCCCAAATGGGCTTTATAAAATATTAGACTCCAAATAACCAAAATTATATATTCACATAAAATAAACCCTACAAACCAACAAACCAATAATTACAATCTTTTCTATCCATAAAATATCAAAATAGATGAAAAAATATATATTGATCCATTTTAGATCACTCATATTGATACACTAGTTCAATATAAACGAGACAGTAGTGATCCACCTTCTATAATTGGAAAAAAATAATATAATATAAATTGAAAGAAGGTATTTAATGTCGTCAACGTAGATGCCATTTCAATAAAGCACGCTGCCATTTCAAGAAAACTCTGATATTAGTCGGTCTTTAAATTAAAGTTTCAGGGTTAAATTAAAGTTTCAGGGTTAAAAGGAGAGACCAGTTGCCTTCGGGGCACTTCTCATCAATATTGATATCAGGAGTGAATAGTCATATCATATTGCATTAATATACGTGCACCGGAGGAAATACGAAAAACATCAAAATATATACTAGTGAAACAAGGTTTTGGGTTTAGAAGGGCAGCGTCCTTAAACAACAACGTCGTCATAAGTAAGGTGAGAGCAACAACTACAAGAACAGACACATTGGTTTTCATTTTTACTGGCAATGGCATTATCAGTTCAATTTTATGCCCTAAATAGGATATCGGAGGAGTGATAGTTTTTATGCCCTAAATAGGATATCAGCGGAATGATCGGTTGGTTACTGATGATAGATGCTTACTAAATATTGGAGATAATGAAAGTTATGGCCGAAACGCTATGTTTGGCTAATCTGGACTTCCAGATGAACTATTTCATGCATAGAGACAATACTCACAGGCAGCGATAGTTTATAAATATATGACGGAGAGGGGGAGCAGCGGAGGCGGATCCGAGTTTTTAGATCTGAAATGGTGAATGAACCTGAATATTGAATTGAGTTGAAATTAATTGTAGCATGGACCATGGACAGAGTCTTCGTTCGTAAACCACACGGGAGAGAACGGTAAAGGATATATATATGTATTGCTTAAAAGTCGCCGTTCTGTAACGCATTCCACGTTCAAAGTTGTGATTTTAAATTGATTGTTTCAACTTCGTGGGTGGAATACGAGAGGGGTTGGGATGCCTGACTCAACTTTTCTCCCTTGTTGAATTCACCGGTTGGCTCTTCTCCCGTGTTGAACTCACTCATAAAAAGATATTAAAACATGTTTCGGGACGTAGTCTAAAAATAATACATATGACTAGAGGTCCTTCTCCGGTTGTAGATATTGCAGAAAGGTCGTAGATGAAGTTTTTTTAAACAGTTAATTTCGATATCTCCCTTTTATTTTTCACTGTAAGTTAGCCTCGATATTTTCGGGTTATTAAAGTTAAACGGAATAACCTTTTTCACTCTTATTCTTATTTTTTATATTTTTCAAGGGAATAAATATTTTCACTAATGTATATGGAGGGGTCGTTAAACATAACATGAACATAAAGCCAAATAGAAGTTTTTAAATATAATGACAAGAAATTTTTAAATGTAATTACAAGGTGTTTTTAAATACACTTTGATACTAAACAAGTGTTTTAAGTGTTAAGTGTTTTTGCTTTTTAGTCAGTGCCTTTAGGCTGGGGATTATAGTAAATGGTTTTTTTTTAATTAGTTCTTGTACTTAATCCAACCAAGAAACTTTTTAGCTAACCATCTTAAGTTATGGACTTAGAATGCTTAAAGTATTCCAATTAAAAACTTACATACTTTATATCCTCCAATACAAAACATTTACCTCTTATTTGACATCATACCGAGGCAAGGGACAATTTTAATGAGATTTTTAATAGAAGAGATATCCTATTACATCGCTGAAGTGGATTAATGCTATCTTCAGAGATAGCATTAAAGGTAGCATTAATTCATAAAAATTTAATGCTTATGTCCTATGTTTATCGTATGGTTAGTTTCATTATCTTATGTTTATTTTCGTGTCCAATTTTGTTGTAGCTGCGTTGTTGAGTTGCATGCAAGATCTCTCACGCTATTAAAGCATGAGGATGAACCGCTATTAAAGCATGAGGATGAACAACGAAGGAACAAAATCCTTCTACATGTCCTTTCCTTCGATCCCTGTTGTTGTTATTCAGTCTTGTAGATAAATGCATGATAGAGATTTTGCATGCAAACAATATGTCGACTGTAATATGCGGTAATGACCTTCTGCCTTCAAACTGTCCCTATTGTGTTGCTGGAAGAACTCCTTCTTCAGTTTTTTCTCTTCTTCCCAAAGAGAAAGAAGCTTCCCTCTTCCATGGCCTTTGTCACCTTCTTTGCATGAGTCAAAGAAAATGCACCTTTTGTAGTATTTTTACATTGATTTACACTGTGAAAGCTAAGAGATGAAAATTATGCTCAGGATTACCACTTTTGGAAGGTAATTTTCTATAGGATTTAATACCTAAAATATTTGCCAAATTTGTCTCAGATTACATATATTTAATAGCTAAAATCTCTATCATATTTTGCTCAAATTAGGCATTTATTTTTTCCATTAGGTCTATATGTTGCATGAAATAACTAGGAGTTAGAGCTTAGAGGAGACATACCAGGGTGATTCATGGCTAAATTCACTAGGATCCATGCTTGAAAATAAGTAGCCTGCATTTGTGCAGAATAAGTATGGAACATCCCGCAACTGCACAAGGACAAATTTGAGCGTAGGTTCTCTTTGTTTCTTTCTCCGTAGTTCGTGATGCTGCTTAAACTCTTTTTGCTAGAATTGTTGTTTCCCCTCCACCATCCTTGCTTGTCCTAGAAAAAGTTGAGATGCTATGATTAGCTATATATACCCAATCTTGTAATCCCCTGCTATCATATCGGCTGTTATACCCTTCTCGACAATCAGAATAGGAAGATAAGTTTTTTACTACAACCAAACTATCGGCTTCTTTTCCTCTCGTCAATCTTTAGATCGTCGTTCTGTTCACTGTTCAAGACTCTGGTCCGTCTCTCAATCATGACAGAGACGACCAAAAAATGCGTCGATGAGAGTGAGGTTGTGTCGGATTCCATTGACGTCCAGGAACCGAAACGCCTCCACGCCGAAAAAGGAGACCGCTTTCTTCATCTACTGCAATTTGACGAAACCCTAACTGACAAAGAAGAAGAATGCGCTCCCAACTCGGGGATCGTAAATGGAGTCATGAGAAGTTTGGAGGTACAGTTTACACCTTTTTTCCCTCCCCCAACTTTGGGAATAATTCCTTGCCCTGAAATCTCTAGCGCAATGCTGATAGCCATAGCTGATCAAGGAATGCTAGCCTTACCCATGAGAAAGGGCCAAAGGTTATTTCCTGCAATATGATATCTTGGGGCGTCGAGGGGAGATGGTGTAGTGCATTAGTTTTTGTTCATACACCACCATAAGCTGAAACCATTAGGAAAAGTGCAACTGCCAAAACATTGAAATGAAACAGGTCACCCATTGGAGCTATTACTACTATATCTCTACAACATGCCACCCATTCAAGCTGTTACATCTCATTATCAGTGTTGTGCAAAAGAAACCTGTAGGTGGGAGCGTCTCCTTACTTGAACATAGATGAATGGGGTCTCACGTGGGGGCATCTCCTTACTTGAACATCACGATGCTGCCACGATCAACTTCTCATGCCAGGTGGGGTTTATTCCAGGTCTAAGTGGCAACGATAGTAGGGCACGTGGTAAAAGTCTCATCTTACAATGTAGGCCCGCACATCTGGCTTACATGTGTATATAAACTACATTAGGATGCTGTAAATGATCAAATCCATGGCCATGAATCTTTCCCATGCACATTTAGCAAAGTCAATAACATAAGTTCCTCTACATAGTCTTTTGAAATAACTAAGTGATTGGGCACCTATTCTCTGCATTGTGTTAACTTCTATAATCTAAAACTTGAAGGCCTTCATATTATTTTTACAATTACTTGTTTCAATGCAAAGCAGTCCATGGATAACCTTTTGCGAACGAAGACCTCCAACTAAAGAGTTGATCAACGAATGCCTTAAATGACAACGTTAATTTACAATTATAAATTGTGTTTGAATAAATGGTTAGACGTACGACAGTTCTGAAATGATAATCTCCATTTTAGATTTTGCTCATACGTCTGTTTTCTAATTGTAGATTCGCACTTGATTGAAAGTCATTTTCTTCTTCATGGGATTCTTATGTTGATTTACTATGATCATATAGATTGATTGGCCTGTCAGAGAAGAAGATTCAAGAATTTTTTTGGTTGATTAATGTCATATATGAGCGCATTATTGTATGTTTACGGTATGCAACATCTCATGATTTTTTTTTTCAGAAAACTCAATATCCATGCTTCTAGTCGAAATTTTCCATGTGAAAAACATTTTTATCTCTGCAATTTATGAAGAGTGTTCATAGACATGTGAAATCGAATGATTTTCTACATATTCTATTTTACTTTAAATTATATGACAACAATATGCCCCTTTTAAACCATGAAAAATT
Organism: Picea mariana; assembly: GCA_032191745.1. Lineage (NCBI taxonomy): Eukaryota > Viridiplantae > Streptophyta > Pinopsida > Pinales > Pinaceae > Picea > Picea mariana. Next base: position 6,471 of record JASDQU010945615.1, read on the forward strand.
GAAAATTTTAAAATAGCAAACAAGAGAGACTATGTATATCTAACTTGCAGGGTTCTTTGTCCATCAATTGCTATAAAATTCTTGTGAACCTAGGAACATTGTAGCAAATACTGAGAATTAAGAAACCTCTTTTTCTGAATCTCAACCGATAGAAGGTAGGGACTTGTTTCCTTTGCAACTCCCCTTGTTATAAGTATAATGTGCTTCTTTTTTTTAATTATAAGTGTAATGTTCTATTGTTTTATTATATATATATATATATATATATATATATAGTGACATCTCCAAAAATAAAATATTTTATATTTGAAATAGGCTAGAAATTTATTTTCGTTTTCGGCAAATTCGAATTTGGAATTTTTTTGTCATTTATGGCAATTCCAAATTTTGAAATTAATAATTGTAATTAATTATTGTGACTGTTGGGCAGAGATCTGATCTCACTTCACTAAGTAGTTGACTATGACACTTGTATAAAAACAGAACATTTATATATTAAATGTTGGAGGTCAAATGGAACAACCATGTTAAAAATCAGTTGACCATGACTCCATGAGTGGGGAACAACTTGGAACTGCCTCTGGGATGATTATTACAAGTGGAAAATCATAAATTTGGCCACTGGCAGCCCATGAGAATCAAGGATTAAGAAAGCTGCGAAAATCCCCAAAGGAGGGAAAAAAGACCTGGGCAAAATTGATAAATAGCATATGTGAGGAGGCAGGATGCTACCAAGTATGCTGGGGAAAATATTTCTGAGCTCTCTTGCTGTTATGAACACTACGGATTGAGTGTGAGGCAACAGGAGCCTGCTGAAATAGATTTGCCTTGTTGTTATGAACACTGTTGAGTAAGTGTGAGGCAAGAGGATAACTGTTGGAATTGAAGGACATTGTTGAGGAGGAGTTTCCAAGTTCGCCATCATGGATTCATGGTCAGGCTAGGGGGTGAATCGGGCAAGTGACTTTTGTTTCTCTATTCTATGGTTGGGAGGAACGTGGTTGTTCCCTTTATCTTCCCACGGATTGGATTCAGATATGTTGATCTACCCCTCTCTATTTTGAATGGCTATGTTTTGATTGATGGCATGTATCTGTTGAGTGATTATATCTAATTGCATTAATGGAAACCTTTCCCTCTCTGTTCTTGGATGCTTTGTGTGTAACTAATATTATGCATCTAATTGTTTCTAAATTTGAAATAATTCTTTCAATGGATAACATTTATCATGGTATTAAATTTACAATCACAGTTTAAATTCTTGAGTGGTCCCTCCCGAAATTTGGAAGTGCTAGGCAAATTTATTTTTATACGAGTTGAGTTTAAGAAAGTCGATCCATCTACGAGTTAGGTTTAACCTGGAGTCAAAATACTAGCTATACAAAATTTGGAAAGTTAAAGAATTTTGGGAACCCCCGGAAACAAAACTTAGGTCCCTCAGATCATCAATTATCATTTCCAAACTCTGATGGAATGATATTCTTATTCATGTATTTACATAGATGCACAGATCTAGTATTGTTGATGTTTAATGCATTGTTTAAAGAGGCTCTAAGTGAACATAATAGGAGTTACCTTTTACAGAACCTGTTACCCTATTGTATCCATTTTATAGATTATATGTGTATAAAACTCAGAAGTTAGATTTTTTGGAATTCTGATAAGTAAGGGGATATTGAATCCTTCTACACCTACTCTTTCACACAATGAAAGTAAGAATACCAGTACAAGGAAAAATTCTTAGAATTATGAAAATAATGTGAATTTCGGCATTCGAGACTTGCTAGTTACATTTATGCGAAGTTCCCTTGCTTTTCCAAACCCTGAAACCCCGAATCCCGAAATCCTGAAGTGTTGGTCCCACACCCTTTCACCTTTCGGAATTTGGGAGTTGTTGTGTGTTGTTGTTTGGCATTTGAAACCCTGAAACCCCAAATCCTGAAATCCTGAAATGTTAGTTCCTTTCTTCGCAATTCGGAAATTGTTTTATGTTGGATGTTTGGCTATGAAAACTGCGAAACCCCGAACACCAAAATCCCGAAATACGGGTCTCACCTTTCTTTTGTTTCGAATTTCGAAGTTTGTTTATGTTGATGTTTTGACATCAGAACTTGCGAAGTTTCGAACCCCGAAATATCGAAATGCGGGACCCACCTTTCCTTTTTTCATTTTTTTGAAAGTTTGCTTATGTTGATATCTCGACACTAGAACTCGTGAAGTTATGAACCGCGATGTCCCGAAATACGGGTCTCACCTTTATTTTCTTTCGCATTTCGAAAGTTTGTTTATGTTGATGTTTGTTCACTAGAACTCGCGAAGTTCTGAACCCCGAAATCCCGAAATGCGGGACCCCCCTTTCCTTTTCGCATTTTCGAAAGTTTGTTTATGTTGGTATTTGGACACTGGAACTCACGAAGTTTCGAACCTCGAAATCCCAAAATACGAGTCTCACCTTTATTTTCTTTCGCATTTCAAAAGTTTGTTTATATTGATGTTTGGACACCAGAACTCACAAATTTTTGAACCCCGAAATCCTGAAATACGGGTCTCACCTTTCTTTTATGGCATTTTCTAAAGTTGTTGTCTGTTGTTGTTTGGGCACTTGTACTCACGAAATCCAAAAGTACTAGTCACATTTCGCAATTTAGGGAGTTGTTGTGTGTGTTGATGTTTGGCTTTTGTACTTGCGAAACCTCGAACCCCGAAACACTGAAGTGTTGGCCCATCGTCTTTCTATATTTCAGATTTTGGAAAAAACAGGGTCCTTTGTTTTGTTTGGCACTTGTGATCACCGAAACCCGATTGACCTCTGTTTCTTCACAAAGCTGTAGGAACATAGTAGGAATTATTGTTATAGGAACAACTCAAATACTGTAATGAATGGACTGGTAGGGAATGTTGAAGGATATTCACCAGGATAGAAGTATAATAATAATAGTTCATATTACAGGTCAGTGTGTATGGGGCATGACTAGTACCTAAACTATTATATGCAGAAAGATATAGGCATATACTTACTTGTAAGTAAGTACAGATGTTAATAGAGAGTTAAAGAAAATTTTCTACAGTAAGAATAATATCACCTTTACATGTGCACATAGCAGACAGTCAAGTTACCTACTATTCTAGCAGTAATGAAGATCCAGACTTGCAATCACAAGCATAATTAAATGTGCAGAACTGATTACTTTTGACAATTTTTCTGTTCGAAGTAAACTCGACTGGTGTAATAATATCTTTATGGATCGAATTGAATCTTACCTTCTCTTAAATTCTAAGATTAAGCGAAGTTGAATTATGTCATAGAAAAAAAAAAATTTATGGTAAATTTGAGGTTCATTACATATGGTATTAGAGAAAAAGTTGCAATACTAGGCCTGAATAGGGCGACATTAATTGCTTGGTGTATATATTCTGAATGATGAAAAAACTAATAAATCTTGTGGATTACAAACAAAAAGCTGTTATGTTTTGTGTTGAATAATGGCAGCTCAAGAAGGTGCAGAAATCAGGATGGAAGAGAATCCGTAGCAAGGACCTCCTGGAGATTCAAGACAAAACAGTGACAAAAGCTCACCCATAGAGGTGTTGGAAACAATGAGGAACCTTATTGTTGAACTACAGGTTTTCAAGGCCAACAATGAAAAATTGAAGAAGGCACAGCAGGAACAGTAAGAGATAAATGAAGTCTTGATGCATAGTATAGTAACCAAGAAAATCCCAAAAGATGATAACCCTGAGGAAGAGGTCAGCAAAAGGGCCTCCAAGAATTTTGGTGCGAAAACAGAAAAAGGAGACAGTTTGTTTGAGGGGACACCTTCAACTGAAGACAAAACCATACCAAATGGAAAAAGAAAACAAACAAACCACCTTGAAGGAGAATTTAAAAAGATTAAACAAGCTACTTTTGATGGAGAATCCAGGACAGGAGAAGAAGCCAAGGCATGGTTGTTGGACATCAAAAAATACTTCTAAATCTACAACTATTCCAACAACATGAAGGTCAGAATGGCCATCTACAATCTGAAGGGGAAGGGCAACATTTGGTGGCAGGACCTGAAATTGGCCAAGGGCCTAAAATAGAAACAGTTGGAATGGTCCGACTTTAAGAAGTATTTCAAGAAACAATACCTTTTTGAAAGATATTATGAAAGGAAGACGAAATAATTTTATGAATTACGACTCGGACAAATGACAATGGAGGACCTTATAGCTTATGGAACTATTAAGGTTCATACCATACATGCGGGAGGACAAGTTAAAGATCCATCGATTCTTAAGTTGTTTACCACAGGCTTACCGGGACATAATCGAGTTTGACAGCCCCAAATCCTTGAGTGAGGCATTCAGGAAGGCACGAATGTACTATAACCAGTATAAACAGTGGGTAGAGTTTCCCAAGACCTTTAAGGATAAGAAGCAACATGGAATGCACCAGTGGAAGAAGGGATACCAGCCAGCTCCTTATCGAAATGCAACAAAAAGTTTCCCAAGGAAGGATTTTCACTACAATCATCTAAACACGCAAGGTAGCGGTAAACCGGTAAACCTGGGAACAAAAAAGTTTGGGGACAACTCCTGTGAGCCATTAAGGTGTTGGGAGTGTGGAGAGCCTCATCTAGGGAGGAACTGTCCATGTTTAATTACAAAAAACAACATTGATGTCCACAATTTGCAGGAAGCCTCAACGGTGGGTGACATGGGCACAAGTCTGCATCGGATAAATGCAACCATAGATGGTCGACAAGCTGACCACCAGTCCTCGGTGGTAGATATCGAAGGTAAAATCCATGACACTGGAATTTATGTTTTAATTGACCCTGGAGCTACGTTAAGTTATATTACTCTCGATGTAGTAGAGTTGAATAAAAATAAGAAACAAAAGAATGCAAAATCTTGGCTTGTAAAACTAGCAACAGAAACTAAAAGAAGGTAGTTAAATTTATTTCTGATCTTGAGTTCAGCTTAGATGGTCAAAAGATAAGGACCAATCTGAACATCCTACCACTAGGATCTTATGATATGATTATCGGGATGGATTGGTTGGAACAACACAAAGCAGTACTAGACTGTTATACAAAGATACTTAGCTACAAAGATATTTTGGCACTGTTAGGATAGCCCAAGGCATACGAAAATCTGTGTCAGTTAGACGAATTTCAGCGATGCAATTCAAGAAATGTATTATAAAGGGATGTCAAGTTTACACCATCCAATTGATGATTCTATTAGAAAAATAAGATAATCTCAAGTTAGAAGACTTTGTTGTCCTACGTGAATTCAGAGACATGTTTGTTGATGAGATACCAGAATTGCCTCCTAGGAGAGAAATAGATTTCTCCATAGACTTACTACCCGGATCAGCCCCTATCTCAAAAGCACCCTACTGAGTGAGTTTACCAGAACTGATAGAATTAAAAATACAATTACAGGAATTGTTGGATAAAGAGTATATCAGACCAAGTGTCTCGCCATGGGTAGCACCAGTTCTCTTTGTGAAAAATAAAGATGGTACTCTAAGACTATGTATCGATTATAGACAACTGAACAAAGAGACCATTAAGAACAAATACCCCTTACCCAAGATAAATGATTTGTTCAATCAAGTTGGTGGGGCCAAAATCTTCTCAAAATTGGATTTACGATCCGATTATCATCAAGTTAGGATAAAGGAGCAGGACATAAACAAAAAAAAAATTCGAACAAGATACGGACACTATGAGTTTGTAGTCATACCTTTCGGACTCACTAATGCGCCAACCACATTTATGTTCTTGATGAAAAACATTTCCTGCCAATACTTAGACAAGTTCGTAGTAGTATTTATCGATGATATTCTGGTCTATTCTAAAACAGAGGAGGAACATGATGAACACTTATGAATAGTTCTACAAACACTAAGGAGACACAAACTATACGCAAAATTCGACAAATGTGATTTTTTATCAAAAAGAAATACAATATTTAGGACATGTCATTTCCTCGGAAGGTATTGTCGTAGACCCAAAAAAGATAAAATCCATTATGGAATGGCCAATACCTAAGGATGTGGCAGATATCCGGTCATTCATGGAAATCACCAGATATTATCGCAGATTTATAGAAGGGTTCTCCAAGATATCCTACCCTATCACGCCATTACAAAAGAAAGAGACCAAGTTTAACTGGTCGCAAAAGTCTCAAGACAGTTTTAACAAGCTAAAAGAATTATTGACATCAATGCCCATTTTGAAGGTAACAGACCCAGAGAAAGACTTTACAGTATGTGTTGATACAAGTAAAGAGGGACTAGGTGGTGTTCTAACTCAGGAAGGGCACGTGATTTGTTATGAGTCCCGGAAATTAAAGGAACACGAGCGAAATTATGTCACTCATGACATAGAATTGGTAGCAGTAATACATGCCTTAAAAATGTGGCGACACTATGAAATGGGAAGAAAATTGTTACTATTGATGGATAATAGCGGATTGAAATATTTGTTTAACCAACCAAACCTTAATGCAAGACAAGCAAGGTGGCTAGCCTTCTTGAGTGAATTTGACTTCGAGGTCAGACATATCAAGGGTAAGGAAAATAAAGTAGCATATGATTTAAGCAGAAGAGTCCATGGGTTATTTGAGATAAATATCAGCAGGACAAAAAGTGATCTGGAACAAAGAATAAAAACGGCAGGTGTTAACGGCGAAAATTACACTAAGATGATGGCATAATTGAAAAAAAGTATCAGAAATTCAGATGAACCAGATATAAGTATCAACAAGAAGGGACTATTAAGATTTAAAAACAGACTTTACATACCAGATTCAACAGAGCTAAAATTAACTATTTTAGACGGAGTGCATAAGAAACTGTATTCTGGCCATCCAGGCTACCAAAATACAATAACAACACTCAGAAAACTATTTTACTGGCCTAATATGAAGGGAAAAACAACAGAATATTTGGTTAGGTGCCAAGATTGTCAGTAGGTTAAGGCTGAACACCAGCATCCAGCCGGCCTATTACAGCCATTACTAGTACCAGAATCGAAATGCGAGACCATATCGCTGGACTTTATTAACAAGTTTGCCTAAAACTCAAAAACAAAATGTTCTACCATGGTTGTAATCGATAAACTCAGTAAGTCTTCACACTTTATTATTGTAAAGTTTGATTTTAAAGCTATTAACATTGGTGAAATATTCATGAAAGAAATTTTTAAACTGCATGGTATTCCTAAAATGGTGATTTCAGATAGAGACATAAAATTCACATCCACTTTTTGGAAGGAATTGTTTGCAGGACTAAATACTAATTTGAATTTTAGTACGCATTATCATCCACAAACGAATGGATGGACCGAAAGGATAAACCAAATCATAGAGGATATGCTCCGCATGTATGTAAGAACAAATCCGAACAAGTGGGAAGACTACCTACACTTGGTAGAATTTGCATATAACAATGGGTACCAAACTTCGACTAAGTTGAGCCCTTTCGAAATACTGTACGACAAAAAGTGTACAACTCCAATTAGCTAGGATAACCCGACTGACAGACTTGTGGTTGGACCAGAGATGCTCCAAGAAATGGAGAACATGGTAAGGAAGGTACAATAGAACTTGAAAGAAGCACAGGACAGACAGAAGAGCTATGCAGATAAGAAAAGAAGACACTTGGAATTTCAAGTGGGAGACCATATTTATGTGAAGGTCAAAGCTCGAAAAAACTCACTGAAGTTGGGGAAATGTGCCAAGTTGGCACCTAGGTTTTGTGGGCCCTTTGCGATACTGGCTCGAATTGGACCCGTAGCATATCATCTTGCACTTCCAGCTAATCTAAGAATTCATAATGTATTTCATGTTTATTTGTTGAAAAAGTATATTCATGACCCTACTCATATGATTGATTGGAACTTGGTGCAGGTGGAACCCGAAGGTGAGTTCCAGGTGGAACCCCTGCACATTCTGGACTAGAGAGAAATAACACTTTGGAACAGAGTCGTCGCTCAGGTAAAGGTGCAATAGAAGCACTTTAGTCATGAGGAGGCCACTTGGGAATAGGAGGGAGATTTGTGGGAATCTCATCCAATCCTGTTCCAGGAAAGGAATGAACACTGATGACAGTGTTTTACTAAAGGGGGAAAGGATGTGACATCCCCCAAAAATAAAATATTTTTATTTTTGAAAGAGTTTGGAAATTTATTTCCGTTTTTGGAAAATTCGAATATGGAATTTTTTTTCCATTTATGGAAATTTCGAATTTCAAAACTAATAATTGGAATTAATTATTGTGACTGTTGGGAAGAGATCTGATCTGACTCAACTAACTAGTTGAATTTGACACTTGTATAAAAACAGAACATTTATATATTAAATGCAGGAGGACAAATGGAACAACGATGTTAAAAATCAACTGACCATGACTTTATGAGTGGGGAACAAGTTGGAACTTCCTATGGGATGATTATTAGAAGTGGAAAATCAGAGATTTGGCCACTGGCAGCCCCTGAGAATCAAGGATTAAGAAAGATGCGAAAATCCCCAAAGGAGGGAAAAAAGACTTGGGAAAAATTGATAAATAACATATGTGAGGAGGCAGGACGCTGCCAAGTATGTTGGTGAAAAGATTTTCAAGATCTCGTGTTGTTATGAACACTACAAATTGAGTGTGAGGCAAGAGCAGCCTGCTGAAATAGATTTTCCTTTCTATTATGAACATTGTTGAGTAAGTGTGAGGCAAGAGGATAACTGTTGGAATTGAAGGACATTGTTGAGGAGGAGTTTCCAAGTTTGCCCTCATGGATTCATGGTCAGGCTAGGGGGTGAATCAGGTAAGTGAATTTGGCTGACTTGTTCTACGGTTGGGAGGAACGTGGTTGTTCCCTTTGTCTTCCCGTGGATTGGATTCAGATATGTTGATCTACCCGTCTCTATTTTGAATGGCTATGTTTTGATTGATGGAAGGTATCTGTTGAGTGATTATATCTAATTGTGTTAATGTAAAACTTTCCCTCTCTGTTCTTCGATGTTTTGTGTGTAACTGATATTATGCATCTAATTATTTCTAAATTTGAAATAATTCTTTTAGTGGATGACATTTATCGTGATATTAAATTTACAATGACAGTCTAAATTCTTGAGTGGTCCCTCCCGAAATCTAGAAGTGCTAGGCAAATTTAATTTTATATGAGTTGAGTTTAAGAAAGTTGGTCCATCTATGGGTTAGGTTTAACCTTAAGTCAAAATACTATATGTACAAAATTTGGAAAGTTAAAGAATTCTAGGAACCCCCGGAAACCAAACTCAAATCCCTCGGATCATCAATTATAATTTCCAAACTCTAATGGAATGATATTCTTATTCATGTATTTACGTAGATGCAAAGATCTAGTACCGTTGATGTTTAATGCATTGTTTAAAGAGGATCTAAGTGAACATAATAGGAGTCACCTTTTACAGAACCTATTACCCTATTGTACCCCTTTTATAGATTATATGCATATAAAACTCAGAAGTTAGATTTTTTGGAATTCTGATAAGTAAGAGGATATTGAATCCTTCTACACCTATTGTTTCATAGAACGAAAGTAAGAACACCAGTACAAGACAAAAATCTTAGAATTAAGAAAATAATGTGAATTTCGGCATTCGGGACTTGCTGGTTACATTTATGCGAAGTTCCCTTGCTTTTCCAAACCTCGAAACCCCGAATCCCGAAATCTTGAAGTGTTGGTCCCACACCCTTTCACCTTTCGAAATTTGGGAGTTCTTGTGTGTTGTTGTTTGGCATTTGAAACCCCGAATCCCGAAATCCCAAAATGTTAGTTCCTTTCTTCGCAATTTGGGAATTTTTGTATGTTGGATGTTTGGCTATGAAAATCGTGAAACTATGAACCCCAAAATCCTGAAATATGGGTCTCACCTTTCTTTTCTTTCACATTTTGGAAGATTGTTTATGTTGATGTTTGGACACTGGAACTCACGAAGCTTCGAACCCCGAAATCCCAAAATGCGGGACCCACCTTTCCTTTTTTCATTTTCATAAGTTTTTTTAGGTTGATATTTAGACACTGGAACTCGCGAAGTTCCGAACCCCGAAGTCCCGAAATATGGGTCTCACCTTTCTTTTCTTTCGCTTTTAGGAAGTTTGTTTATGTTGATGTTTGGACACCGAAACTCATGAAGTTCCGAACCCTGAAATCCTGAAATGCAGGACCCACCTTTCCTTTTCACATTTTCGAAAGTTTGTTTATGTTGGTATTTGGAAACTAGAACTCATGAGGTTCCGAACCCTGAAATCCCAAAATACGGGTGTCACCTTTCTTTTCTTTCGCATTTCGGAAGTTTGTTTATGCTGATGCTTGGACACCGGAACTTATGAAGTTCCGAACACGGAAATCCCAAAATATGGGTCTCACCTTTGCTTTTTCGCATTTTTGGAAGTTGTTGTGTGTTTTTGTTTGGGCACATGTACTCGCAAAATACTGAAGTATTGGTCACATTTCGCAATTTCAAGAGTTGTTGTGTGTGTTGATGTTTGGATTTTGTACTCGTAAAACCCTGAACCCCAAAACTGCAAAGTGCTGGCCAACAGTCTTTCCATATTTTGGATTTCAGAAACAGCGAGGTCCTTTGTTTTGTTCAGCACTTGTGATCACCGAAACCCGATTGACCTCTTCTTCTTCACAAAGTTGCAGAAACATAGTAGGAATTATTGTTATAGGAACAACTCAAATACTGTAATGAATGGAATGGTAGGGAGCGTTGGAGGATCTTCACCAGAATAGAAGTATAATAATAACAGTTCATATTACAGGTCACTGTGTACGGGGCATGACTAGTACCTAAATTATTATATGGAGAAAGATATAGGTATATACTTACTTGTAAGTAAGTACAGATGTTAATAGAGAGTTAAAGCGAATTTTCTACAGTAAAAATAATAATATCACCTTTACACATGCACATAGCAGACAATCAAGTTACCTATTGTTCTAGCAGTCATGAAGATCCAAACTTGCAATTACAAGCATAATTAAATGTGTAGAACTGATTACTTTTGACAATTTTTCTGTTCGAAGTAAACTCGACTGGTGTAATAATGTATTTATGGATCGAATTGAATCGTACCTTCTCTTAAATTCTAAGCTTAAACAAAGTTGAATTATGTCATAGAAAAAAAAAAAATATGGTAAATTTGAGGTTCACTACATATGGTATCAGAGCAAAAGTTAAAACATTGGGCCTAAACAGGGCCACATTAATTGATTAGTATATACATATTGATTGATGAAAAAACTAATAAATCTTGTGGATTACAAACAAAAATCTTTTATGTTTTGTGTTGAATAATGGCAACTCAAGAAGGTGCAAAAATCAGGATGGAAGAGAATCCGCAGCAAGGACCTCCTGGAGATCCGAGACTAAACAGTGACAAAAGCTCACTCACAGAGGTGTTGGAAACAATGAGGAACCTTATTGTTGAACTATAGATTTTCAAGGCCCACAATGAAAAATTGAAGAAGGAACAGCAGGAACAACAAGAGATAAATGAAGTCCTGCTATGTAGTATAGTAACCAAGAAAATCCCAAAAGATGATAAGCTTGAGGAAGAGGTCAGCAAAAGGGCCTCCAAGAATTTCGGTGCGAAAACAAGAAAAATAGACAGTTCATCTGAGGGGACACCTTCAGCTAAAGACAAAACCATACCAGACAGAAAAAGAAAAAAAACAAACCACCTTGAAGGAGAATTTAAAAGATTAAACCAGCTACTTTTGATGGAGAATCCAGGACAGGAGAAGAAGTTGAGGCATGGTTGTTGGACATAAAAAAACACTTCCAAATCTACGACTATTCCAGCAACATGAAGGTCAGAATGGCCATCTACAATCTGAAGGGGAAGGCTAGCATTTGGTGGCAAGACCTGAAATTGGCCAAGGGCCTAAAAGATAAATAGTTGAAATGGTCCGACTTTAAGAACTATTTCAATAAACAATACCTTTCTGAAAGCTATTATGAAAGGAAGATGAAATAATTTTACGAATTACGACTCGAAAAAATGACAATGGAGAACCTTATAAATAAGTTTCTAGAACTATTAAGGTTCGTACCGTACATTTGGGAGGAGAAGGTAAAGATCCAACGATTCTTAAGTTGTTTACCATAGGCTTACCGGGATAGAATGGAGTTTGACAACCCCAAATTCTTGAGTGAGGCATTCAGGAAGGCATGAATGTGCTATGACCAGTATAAACAGTGGGTAGAGTTTCCCAAGACCTAGAAGGATAAGAAGCAAGATGGAATGCATCAGCAGAAGAAGGGATACTAGCCAGCTCCTTATCGGAATGTAGCAAAAAGTTTCCCAAGGAAGGATTTTCACTCCAATCATCCGAACACACAAGGTAGAGGTAAACCAGTAAACCTGGGAATGAAGAAGTTTGGGGACAACTCCTGCGAGCCATTAAAGTGTTGGGAGTGTGGAGAGCCGCATCTAAGGAGGAATTGTCCACGTTTAATTACAACAAACAACACTGTTGTCCACAATTTGCAGAAATCTTCAATGGTGGGTGACATGGGTAAAAGTCTGCATCGAATAAATGCAGCCATAGATGGTTGACAAGCTGACCACCAGTCCTCGGTGGTAGAAATCGAAGGTAAAATCCATGACACTGGAATTTATGTTTTAATTGACCCTGGAGCTATGTTAAGTTATGTTACTCCCGATGTAGTAGATTTGAATAAACTTAAGCAGCAAAAGCACGAAAAATCTTGGCTTGTACAACTAGCAACAGGAACCAAAAGAAAGGTAGTTAACTTTATTTCTGATCTTGAGTTCAGCTTATATTGTCAAAAGATAAGGACCAATCTGAACATCCTACCACTAGGATCTTCTGATATGATTATCGGGATGGATTGGTTGGAACAACACAAAGCAGTACTAGACTGTTATACAAAGATACTTAGCTACAAAGATAATTTGTCACTGTTAGGACAACCCAAGGCATACCAAAACCTGTGTCAGTCAGACAAGTTTCAGTGATGCAATTCAAGAAATGTATTAGAAAGGGATGTCAATTTTACGCCATCGAAGTGATGAATCTATTAGAAAAAGAAGATAAGCTCAAGTTAGAAGACTTTGCTGTCCTACATGAATTCAGAGACATGTTTGTTGATGAGATACTAGAATTGCCTCCTAGGAGAGAAATAGATTTCTCTATAGACTTACTACCCGGATCCGCCCCTATCTCAAAAGCACCCTACCGAATGAGTCTACCAGAACTGACAGAACTAAAAATACAATTACATGAATTGTTGGATAAAGAGTATATCAGACCAAGTGTCTCGCCATGGGGAGCACCAATCCTCTTTGTGAAAAAGAAAGACTGTACTCTAAGATATGTATCGATTATAGACAACTGAACAAAGTGACCATTAAGAACAAATACCCCTTACCCAAGATAAATGATTTGTTTGATCAAGTTGGTGGGGCAAAAATCTTCTCAAAATTGCATTTATGATCTGGTTATCATCAAGTTAGGATAAAGTACTAGGAAATAAACAAAACAACTTTTCGAACAAGATACAGACACTACGAGTTTGTAGTTATACCTTTTAGACTCACTAATGCACCAACCACATTTATGTGCTTGATGAACAACATTTTCATCCAGTACTTAGACAAGTTCATAGTAGTATTTATCGATGATATTCTGGTCTATTCTAAAATGGACAAGGAACATCATGAACACTTACGAATAGTTTTTTAAACACAAAGGAAACACAAACTATACGCAAAATTCGACAAATCTGATATTTTATCAAAAATAAATACAATATTTAGGACATGTCATTTCCTCGAAAGGTATTGTCGTAGACCCAGAAAAGATAAAAGCCATTATGGAATGGACAGTACCTATGGATGTGGCAAATATCCGGTCATTCATGGGAATCACCAGATATTATTGGAGATTTATAGAACGGTTCTCCAAGATAGCCTACCCTATCACGTCATTACAAAAGAAAGGCACCGAGTTTAACTGGTCACAAAAGTGTCAAGACAGTTTTAACTAGCTAAAAGAATTATTGACACCAACGCCCATTTTGAAGGTAGAATACCCAGATAAAGACTTCATAGTATGTGTTGATGCAAGTAAAGAGGGACTAGGTGGTGTTCTAACTCAGGAAGGGCACATGATTTGTTATGAGTCCCAGAAATTAAAATAACAGGAGTGAAATTATGTCACTCATGACATAGAATTGGCAGTAGTAATACATGTCTTAAAAATGTGGTGACACTATATAATGGGAAGAAAATTCTTACTATTGACGGATAATAGGAGAGTGAAATATCTATTTAACCAACCATACCTTAATGAAAGACAAGCAAGGTGGATAGCCTTCTTGAGAGAATTCGACTTCGAGGTCAGACATATCAAGGGTAAGGAAAATAAGGTAGCAGATGCTTTAAGCAGAAGAGTCCATGGTGTTATCACTTGGTAAATTTCCTAGAGGTTTACAGCAGAAAAAATCTACTAAGGTAACTTTATCCAACCGCTTTTGAAGCTGGGATCTAGCCCTTCCAACTTGAGAGAGGGATCTCTCTATATGATTTAGATATGTTTCAAATTTTAAATATTAGGCTAGGTAAATAAATGGGTCGGTTTTTATTGTCGTAGTGTTTTTTGAGTTGGTTGAGACAGTCTACACATCCATTGGGCTATGGGGTCTGTGTTTTAAATAAAATATGAAACCCAAACTAGAAACGCAAAGGAAAAATTTCATAGGGCAAGATAATATAATCAATGGATTCTTTAGTAGCATAAATGTTGAATAGCATAAAAGACGAGAAAGATAATTTCAACAAAGAAGCAGTTAAGAATTTCTTTATTGAAAAAAACCAGAGAATAAAACACTAAAATCTTTTGAGTCAGAAACAGGGTATACGATATAAATCCTGCAACATTCGTTACTTCTAAAGATTAGATTTAGAAAACTGTATGATAACAAAGCAAGAATCACATTCAACTTAGAGAGAAAAACATCACCAGTGAATACACGCAAGAATCCTGTAAAAGTGCCCCTTTGTATTAATGGAAGATCTCTTCAAAAAATATTACAATCTGACAGCGTCAGGGTGTGAAGATCAACAACCCTCAATACTTCGAAAGATGAAGTATTTATAACTCAAATTACAAAAGATCCTGTAATTAATGACCAGGACGTGCTAAATCTATTTTTAGCCTAACTAACTTAACAAATTTCCTAAATCTAGGAACTGCTTGATGATGTAGTGTAACTGCATGCTGATTTCTGGGTGGGCCGTTGATGAAGCCTCTGCACGACCTCATCTGACTGGAAAAATGATTGGACTGGGAAAGATCATCTGCTACTTGATCATATC
The DNA here is from genome assembly GCA_032191745.1 of Picea mariana. Classification (NCBI taxonomy): domain Eukaryota; kingdom Viridiplantae; phylum Streptophyta; class Pinopsida; order Pinales; family Pinaceae; genus Picea; species Picea mariana. Next base: position 21,853 of record JASDQU010945615.1, read on the forward strand.
ATAGAGTTCCTCCCATCGAAGATGATTAGTCACGTTGACTTTGAGTAGCCTTCGATACACTTCATCCATTTCTGTGTACTTGGCGAAGGTAGGCTTGGTGAGGAAGATATATCGAATCTCATGTTGGATACTGATGTCCCACTGAAGAGCATCTAGAAACACCTTGCCAGTGATGCTCCCTTGAATTCTTGCAAACTTTGAATTGTCCTTAGCCACATCGGCCAATCTCTTCTTATAGTCTGGGAGTGTCATCAATTTATCATTGATTACCTTCAGACCAGGAAGATCTTTCTTCTGTAGAGACTCAATCTTACTAAAGAATCTTTGTACCCCTAAGTCCATGGCCTGAACCTTTTCTTCCAGCTGAAGCATTAATCCTCTCTTGGTCAAAACTCTTTTGACCTGAAGGATGGTCTCTATTCTGTCTTCAATTTTCATCTCTTCCAGCTCTTCCCTGGTCTTAGAATTTAATAACTTGATGATCTCATTCGCCCGTGTTGGCATCTCTCCCAATTCTGATCTGATATTCTCGATGGCCTATTTGCTTCTCTGCACCAATTCATTCTACTCAAACATTATCTGTATCATGGGCCATATCTCGTTCATGGACTTGGTGATGTCTTTCCATACACTTTCTTTAACCTCGACCAAAGTTTTTCCTGCCAATGTTTTCTTTCAGAGCTACTATAACTCCTATTTGAGCTGATCTACCACCTACTTTTCCTTGGAGAGGCTGGTCTGAAAGGAATATTTGAGTTCCTGAAAGTTCTCAATCTTCTTTTTGAGCCTGCTGATCTCTGTTTCCTGCAGGTTCATCTTTTCCATAGACTTAGCCAGGTCGGCTTTCTTCTCTAGGGATGTCAATGGAGTCGCGTATGGGACTTCTGTCAGTGATGTTGTACTTACTCCTGAAATTGGAATAACACTCAATGGAATGACTTCCATTGGTTTCAGTTTCTCTTTCTCTTTTAATAGCTTCTACATCTCAGCATCCATTTCCTTAAGCTGTGCATTCTGCTCCATGAGCATCTTGAGCATTTCATCTTTCTCTCCTTCTTTGTCTGCTATCTCCTTCGTCTGTGAATCCTCTGTGGGAGGAAGATTCAATTTTTTCCTTAAGGAGGCTATGTCAACATTCTTCTTCTTAATCATCTCCTCTGCTATTTTCATGTTTGAAGGATCATAATTAATCTTGAGGACAAGTTCCTCCAAAGTCTTGATCCTATTGTCCTTGGCAAAGGACGATATCTTCTCCAACTTCAATTATGTTTGAACATTGTTTAGGGACGCTTGCAGTTTGGACGCAGTAGTGGAAGAATGCGCCAACGTGTAAAAGACCATTTCCCCTGTCTACTTGTGCAGATCCATCTGATCGGCCGGATGCATGTCCTTCATCTGGAATTCAAAGGTGGCCCTTTTATAGTCAATGATCACCTTTGGATCTGGTACCCGTGCCTGGAGAAATTCCATATGCATTATGCCCTTCTCAGTGTCGAATGTCGATAGCAACCTATGTTGCGCAGTCGACGTCTGCTTCCAGAACTGGGCACAAGTACTGCTAGTCATGGTTTGGTTCCTTTTCTTGATCAACTCGTATTTTTCAAAGATACTCAACCTTGGTCCTACCTTGCCTGGCTGGGTGTTCAATGGGGAATCTGTGGATTTCTTCAACAATGATGAGGTTATGACCTTCTGGAGGCTTGCACCAAGGGGTGGCCTATCAACCTTGGTCACTGTTGTAGACGGGGCTTCTTTTTCTCCGATCGGGCCAGGAACTGAAATAGTCTTAGGCCTCTTGGTATGCAGCTGGAATTCTTTTGACGATACCTCCGTGACGGGCAGAGATAAATCTTGCCTAGGCCTTTTCCCTTTCAAGACCTGTGGCATGGTCGTTTGTGATACAGTGGCCAGAGGATCCTACTTTTCTACTTCGACTAATGTGTTAGGCTCCCATACTGTCTGGTTTTCAAATTTTTCAACTTCAGGCCTAGCTTCATGGACATATGGGATGTTCTTGTTTTTTACCCTCATCTCAGAGATGATCCCACATGGATCATAATGCCATGGGAAGCTCATGGAGAACTTCATTTCCCTCAGCATCCTGTCTGCTTCTTCCCCAGTGCCACGATTGTTGCAGATGAAGGAGCCAGTCTGCCCCTTGATTCTAAGCTGCTGCTTTTTCTTCAGTGACACAAAATGGATATCATCAGAATTTATTATCTGCCTAATATATTCCAAAGCAAAAATTCTGATAGGCAGATACTTGGGTAGCTTATACGGTGCCAACTTGTACCCGTATACTCTGATCTCGGTGTAATCTTGAAACAAATACCAATCCCATGTCTTTGTGTTATCCAAGAGATGCAGGAGCCTCTGAACTTCATCATTTATCTAAGGCTCAGGCCTGCCACCTAGCATACTTACCACAGGGTGGTAGAATTGATCAATGAACTCCTTGAAACTTAACTCTGTGGAGTTGTGCTTGAGAAAGGAGGTCCATGCTGTCACTGCCTGGGGTCTACCATCTCCATCCATCTTCTGCATGGAAAAAATGAATTTGTCCTCTTGGAAGAAGACGAACAAGTATGCCATCATGGATGAGTATCGAAACATGCCTTCTATGGAGAAATTCACAAACTGTTCATGAATATTGTTCGCCAGGAATGTGCTGAAGTCAAACTGGGTGGTGGGCTTCTCATCGGTAGAGAAGATGGATAAAAATCCTGGAATGGGTTCATCTACCCACTGACCAGAATAGTATCCTAACAAGGCACAAAGGGATGAGATGATCTGGTTTCCTTTAGTCGAGAACATGGAAGAAGGATAAGGAGGATTTGTGGAGGGAAATTGAGCGGATGGGGGGAGGAAAAGATCGAATATTTGAACCCTTTGAGGGAAGGTCATTTTCTGGTATAATTCTGTAAGAATTTCCAGGTTGAAGGGTGATGCAGAGTCGACTCTGGGGATTTGCATCATCTGGTCGATAGATTCAGGTGTGATGAGGAAAAGGATCTCTCTGGACGAGGAGATGACGGTTCTTTGCTCGGGAATGTAGTGGGCTTAGCACTTGAGAGCGAATTCTGGAAAAGGGTGGATCTGAGGGAAGAGGTAAAGGGGTAAGTTGGACTCCCAGAGTCTGATTTCATCACTCTGGTTCAGGAAGACTTCCTTGAGACATGACTGAAGGTCTGCAAAATCAAAATCACACTATGTATCCACGATTAAGCGGTCTTTGTCGACCAGTGGGATCTTTTCAAGGTCGACAGGAGGCGAGAGAAACAAATTTCCCTTTCCTTCTGTTTTTTTGGACTTTGGCACCATTACTGCAATAGTACCTGTAAGAAAAACAACGTTAGTGGGGTGGTTGCTGGTGGGGGCAACTGATTGTAATGGAGGAGAAAACGGGGTAAATATCTCTGGTGCGATGAGTGGGTAAATGGTGAAAATAGGAAGGAAAAGGGTAGTTTGGAGTAAATGGGTGTCCATTGGGCGCGGGAGACAGGTCAGTAGGTTAACGGATAGGTCATCCAGTAATAAATGGCTAACAAATCACTTAGAGTGTGAGATGGCAGGTGATGGTGACTGAGGGATACGAATGAGTGACATGGCAGCTACCGATTAGGGTAAAGGTCATAGTGAGGGGCTTGCCACGAGCGAATGGGGGGGAAGAACTGACCGCAATTATGGGACGTGACTATAAAGGTGGATGGTGAACTCCAGAGGTGACGATGGTATGTTAGACAGTAGGAGATGATGGGACTCGGGGACATTAGATCGTTTCCACATATAAAAAGGGGCTCGCCAGATGAAAGATACCATTATGGACCCCCCCCCTCAGTTAAAGTAGAACAGTCGGGGGGGTCCAAAAAACATCTTGGGTCGTTGATCTGCACACCTACTTCTGAGCCGTAGATCTATGCACACTATTTATAACACATTCCGGACCCCCTCCTCCATTAAAGGAAGAATGGATGAGGGGGTCCAGAATCCAATGTTGATCGTAGATTTGCGTGCTCGATCCTGAGCTATCCAGATGTGCATGGGTCTTATCAGCAATTCCAGACCCCCCCCCCTCCGTTAGAGATAGAATGGTCGGGGGGGTCCGGAAAAACCTGTCCACCATAGATCTGAGCACGATCATCTGGACCGCTGATATATGAACGGAGTATAAGTGAGGGCGCAAAAAATACATGCACCGAGAAACTTAGGATAAGTGCTTTTTCAAGAGTTTTCTCCAAGGCTTTTCATGTCAACACCACCAAGGGGTTAGTCAAACGACCCTTTAAGCATCTAAAACATGGTGCAACATTGATCATCAAACTGGTTCTTATCGAAATAAAGCAATAGAGAAACTAGCCTATATTCTAACCTAGCTCTCTATGACAATTGACCCAGATTAGACTATTGGGTAAAGAATTTACTCTACCCTGGGGCTATCTGACCAAGATTAGATAGTCTGGATAGATTTATTCACTAATATACCCTAGACACTTTGGCTAAGATTAAACTGTTTAGCCAAACTCATTCACTAACTCTATCAATATCGATTTAAAAGAACTTGGCCATGCTTGAAAGGTATGGACCAAGTTACTATTATTGCATGGGGATTTTATTGAAATTCTTTTATNAGACAGATAATATCTCAGTCACCAGTTGATCCTATAACTTATAGGGTGATAACAGCGGCTCCACCTGATGATGGTACTTTCCATGTGAAGTGCCAAGAATCCTGGTTCCTGTCATTCTGAAAATTTCTGCCTAGTAGCCTTCATTGATTGATTAGCTTTATTCCCAAAAATTGGAAGAACAGTGGTCAGCGGCTTAGGGACTTCTCTTCGGGATTCAACCAACTGATTAATATTATTCACTTAGAAAATGCAGGTGAAAAAAAAAAATGGTATGTACAATGGAGAGTGAAAACTCGAGTCTCTACTGGGGCGGCATATAATGCTTCAGCATTCTGCCATTTACAGGTCCTGCTGGTAGATCCATCCCATCAACGTTGTTTAGCAAGAAAGCATTGTTTCCCCTGAATGCTTGGATAATGTATGGTCCTCTCCACAAACTGCCAAATTTTCCATGCTTTCCCTTGTCTTCATTTCTTGCGTCCCATCTCAACACCAAATCTCCTAGCTCAAAATCATCTTCCTTTGTTCTTTTGTCAAAGATCTTCTTGATGCTTTCTTGGATTACCTGTGTCTTGTTGAAAACTTCTTCCCTAGACTATTGCAAATGGATCATCTAGTTGATCCTTCTCTATGAGTCATTTGGCTCGGCTTGTACATCTTGAAGCAACTTCATGACAGGGACTCCTAAGGAGGTAGGGAAAACTGCTTCTATGCCATAGATCAGCTAACATGGTGACATACCGATTGACCTTTTGGTGGTCAGTATGTCAGCCCACGATGTGAACACCAACTTGTTATGCCACGATTTCTTGTTTTCCTGCAATGTTTTCTTGATGATGTTCACCAAGGTTTTGTTTGAAGATTTCGCCAGCCCATTCCCCTGAGGGTAGTAAGCTGTGGAATGTCCCAAACCAATGTGATATTAGTTGCAGAAATCTATGAGTTTCTTTGACCGAAAAGCAACTACATTATCAGTTATAATCTTTCTAGGACATCCAAAGCGAGACAAGATATTATTTTCAAGGAATTTGCTAATAACTGAGTCAGTGGCTTGCCTGCTTGGTACTGCTTCGATCCATTTGGTAAAATAATCAGTGGTAGTGAGAATCCACCTGTGTTGGCCTGAAGAAGCGGGGTGTATTTCTCCAATGAAGTCCAATCCCCATTGCTGGAAAGGGGCTTCAACTGAGATCAGTTTCAGAGGTAGAGGGAGGAGTTTCCTTTTGCCTTCAAACAATTGACATTGATGACATGCAGTCACTTTATGATGTACATCGGTGAATAGGGTGGGCCAATAGAATCCAGCTCTAAGTATTTTTTTGGTTGTGACCTTCCAGTTTAGATGGCCACCACATTCTCCTGCATGAAATTCTTGTAACACTTTGTCATCTTTATCTTTCAATAAACAATTTAACAGAATACCCCCAGGATCTTTCCAATACAAATTGACTTCTAGAATACAAAATTTTATGGCTTTCAACTTTAAAAATCTATCTTTAGTCTTATTCAAACCAAGGGGAGCTTGTAAATTTTGCAAAACAAATATAAGGTCTGCGTACCATGGAGAGTTTAGAAATACCTCTCTCATGCTTGGAGTTGCCATCTTGCCCTGTTCATCTACTGCAGCTAAAAAATTAATGTCAAGAGCATGGAAATTAGATTCAACCATTAATTTTTCTAGGCCTTGACCTTTGATTAGTTTCATAGGCTTAATCTCTATGTCATATTCTAAAATGACAGCAATCCATTTTCCTCTTCTTCGATCTGGATTGTCCTGGGTCAAAATGTTTTTTACTACTGCATTCGGAAGATATGCAATGGTATGGGAATGGATAATGTAGACCCTAAAATAATTTATAGCTTTTACGAAGGAAAAATCTTGTTTCTCCATTATCTTGTAATTCAGAGCAGCATCTCGTAACGCTTTACTAAAGAAAGATATGGGTTGTTCATACCCTTCGCTATTCTTTTGTAGTAATACTGCTGCTATAGTATGTTTGGAAGAGAAAGAAAAGAGATAGAAATCCTTGGTAAAATCAGGACTGATCAAGACAGGGACCTCTGTGAGTGCTCGTTTGACTTGTTCAAAAGACTGTTTGGACTCAGTGTCCCATTTTATTTTTACATCCTTTTTTAGCATATTTGTAATGTTTCTGAGGAGCTCTGCCAGATTGGGAATGAATCTTCGTAGAAAGTTTATTCTCCCGATAAAAGACTGTAATTCTTTAATGTTTCTTGGGTGTTCTAATTTCTGTATGGCCTCGATTCTACTGGGGTCTATTTTGATTATGTCCTTGGAGATGATGTGTCCTCGCAGTTTTCCTTCCTCTAGTCCAAAAAGGCTTTTCTTAGGATTTAAATAAATCCCAAACCTTATACGTTTCTCGAGGAATCGTCTGAGGTGTCGCAGGTGTTCGTCATCAGATCGGGAAAACACAGTTACATCATCCAAATAGACGACAATAAATTTACCCGATTCTTCCACAAAGGCAATATCCATCGCTCTTTGGAAAGTGGCTGTAGTGTTCATCAAACCAAAAGGCATTTTCACATACATGAAAGTGCCCCACGGTGTGGTGAAAGCAGTTTTGTCTTGGTCATCCGGGTGAACTAGGACCTGATTATAACCCGAGAACGTGTCTAGCAAATAGATTCTACTGGATCCAACCACCCTTTGTAGGATGTGGTCGATTTTGGGCAAGGGGTAATTGTCCTTCAGGGAGACCTTATTCAGATTTCGAAAATCAATGGACAGCCTGATTTCCACGGATTTCTTACGTGTTGGGACCAAATTCACAACCCATTTGGAAAAACGCAACGAGACTATGATTTTGGCATCATACATTTTTTTAATCTCCTTTTCTATGAGAGGGAGTAACTTGGGATTTATTCTCCTAAGTTTCTGTCCGAACAGTTTTTGGTCTTCTTTTATTGAAATCCGGTGTTGTATGATGCTGGTATTGTAAGCTTTCAAATCCTCATAACCCCAGGCGAAAACATCTAAATATTCTTTGAACAACTCAATGTATTTAAGTTTTTTCTCAGGGGGTAATGATTTAGACAATTTGACCATCCTAGGTTTCTCTTCGGTCCCTATATTGCAGTCTTCTACCTCTTGTCCATTGGCTTCAATTTTCGGTTTTTTGGCTACATCGTTAAATCAAACAAGTCCTCTAAAGGAACTAGACCCCTAGGCAACACATTACTTTTCAAATGTAAGATATTGGCCTCCATCTCAGCATCACCTAATTCTCTTGAATCTACATTATTTACACTATCAATTTCAAAGTCAGATCTATTTACATTTTCATCTTCGTTCTCTAAATCTATATTTGTACATTCAAAATCATTTTTACACTGCAGAAAGTCTTCGATTTGATCATCATTACCAAACACTTTCCAGTACCTAATATTGTCGGGAACAGTTGGTCTGTATTTTACCTCCACCGTGTATGGGCGAGTCGAGCAGAAAGGAATCTTACATGTGGCTGCCGACGTAGCCAATCCATCCACCAAAATGTTTTGTCCGCTCGACATTACCTGCAAGTCAACTTCAGTGAAACATACTAGGGCATCAAGAAAAACATTCCTATAAGCTCTAAGACGGGGATGCTTCCCATCATACTCACCTTTAATTTGCTTGATTATTAACTCAGAATCACCCCTTACCATAATTTGTTTGGCACCAACTTTTTTCAAAATCTTCAGACCGAGCATCAGGGCTTCATACTCAGCGATATTGTTAGTGAATTGGAAATTTAATTTGTAAGAGTGGTTTTCCGATTACCTGGTTCTTTGATTGTGCAGCCAAACTCTCGCTCCGGCTCCTTCTTTGCTTACTGCTCCATCAAAATCCATGCTCCAGAAATCTTCCGGTAGCTCTTCAGTTATCACATTTTTCTTCCTTTCTACCTCAATGATTTCTTGGCCTTCATCCTGACTAGATGTATCTTCTCCCAGTTGAGTGTCTTGATCTCCCATGTCACCATCGTTGTACAAGATAAAAAAATCCAAGTCGGAATGCGCGGAGTAAAGAGGATAGTTGTGTGGTTTTTCTTGGCTACTGACCATGTATTTCATCAATGTTTCTCTGTATAGCCTTCTTTGTTGCCCGAAAACTGGGATAGTGGCATAAGACATATCTAGCTGCAGGGTACCTCTCAACTTATCCCCCCAAGACCAGGATAGCAACATTCCATACTTCGGAGGGATGTCTGCAACTACAACATCCATGACCATGCTCTTTACAGGAATCTGAACTAGGGTGATACATAGGTCCTTTGTCACATACCCACTACCTAAATCATATTTTTCTGGTCTTCTACCAAATCAGAAACCTGAAACATCCATGGAGGACCAGCGTAAGCTGGCTCTTTCTCTCTCCCCTCTCCCATGTGGTCACGGGTCATGATCACAGTCCGAATAAACGCAGTACCTCTTTCATATTTCACGCCTCGGTGCTACAGTGATGTCGAGTCGTTTGACTTCGCAACTGCTGAATCCCGACAGGGCTAGTGATCAGCCAATGGGGACGAATCCCTACAGGGTTAGAAAATGGCTAATAGGAACAAATCCCAACAGGGGTAGAGAACAGCCAATGAGAAATGGCCCCGTTGCACGGTTAAGTGGAACACATGTGGCTGAGAGGGAAACGCGACATGGTGGTTGACATGACAGGAGGTGCCCCACTTCACACGCCACACTATTCTAGACCCCCCCCCTCCATTAAAGGCAGAATGGCAAGGGGGGTCCGGAATCCGCCCGAGTGCCGTTGATCATGATGAATTAATCTCGACCGTTTGAGAGTTGCGCATCCAATTCCATACCCCCCCCCCATTAAAGGAAGAATGGCGAGGGGGCTCCAAAATGCATTCTCAGCCGTAGATCTGGGCGGGTGGACTCTGCCCATTCATATCTGTTCGCTACCTACCCTAATGCGTGCTCGCACCCTAGCGTAAAACTAGCTTCTCTACCTCATATCGGACGGTCGTTAGGGACCCTGAGATTTCCCGAAGGAATCTTGTCCATCCATCGGGACTTAGCCACATGTTATTGTCTCGATATTATGGATCAGGATTCGTTAAGGCAAGAGCCCGAGTTTTTTTCAGCAGAACTCCTGAATCCCCGATCCCTGATTTTCCCAAAACTGGTAATCTCTAAACACGTCACTTCCTTAAATCAGATGGTCCACAATTGCTTTGGGGTTTCCACCCAGGAAAATCCCAATCCCTTGTTGCTAGGACTCCCGATCTCATGATTCCTGATTTCCTGAAATGGGAGATTTCATGACCCATGGCCTCCATCAACCGAACGGCTCAGATCCATCCAGGGGTTTTCACCATAGAAAACCCTGAACTCTTGTCAACAGGAATCCCAATTTTGTGATTCCTGATTTCCTAAAATGGGAGATCTCACAACGCGTGGCCTCCATCAACCGGACGGATTAGATCTGTCTTGGGGTTTTCACCATAGAAAATCCTGAACTCTTGTCAACAGGAATCCCGTTTCTGCGATTCTCGATTTCTTGAAATGGGTGATCTCTTGATGCGTGGCCTTCATCAATCGAATGGCCTGGATCTATTCTGGGGTTTTTTTCCCCTATACACTAGACTCTTAACCCTCGGGTAACTTCTGATAGATCTAACGGATATCAGGTTTTTCAGCCAAGATCTTACGGCTCATAATGGTTCCTACCCATGCATTCTTCCACGACTCCCTGGGCGTGGAAAAGATCCATGGTCCAGATACTCTCATGAACCTTCGGGATTTACGGTCCTAACCTCTTCGCTACCCATGAAGACACAGGAAAACCAAGTGGTAAGGCATTTAATGCCCTACTTTCTCCTACTAATCTAATGGTCATGGGTGACCACAGATTCCCCGACAAAATCTCATCCGTCGATTAATACGTATAAGGTTAAGGTACTTAACTTTCTAGCTCCTGCCTCAGATCTGACGATCGTGAGTGACCAAAAATCTCCTGACGGGATCTCATCCATTGATTCGTTACTTCATCCTTCTACTGTCATCTTGGTTTTCAAGAGGATCGTTCCTCCTTATGCAGGGTTACTAAGGCCTTACGCCTTCACAACCACCTTCCTGGTTCTTGATGGACTTTTCAAAGAAGGTATTTCTATGGGGAGAATTACTCAGGGTACTACCTGAGGTATATAAGGATGTCATCCTCCCGAGAGCCAGTCGTGAAGTTTGAGTTGGATCAGTACGCACACAAATAACGAATTCAGGAGGACATAAACCATACGTAGTCTTTCCATATAAATATACAACTACTAGTACTGATCAAAACACGATACAATCATTCTTATAATGAAATCATTCACAGTTTCACAGCTTATGAGCATAATTATCAGAATAAGCACATATATATATTTCAATACGCCAGAGGCAAAACACTTATCGGACAT
>JASDQU010945615.1:33005-51432 GCA_032191745.1 Picea mariana
TCCATTTCTTTCAACATGTCGGGTCCAAAAGAAATCCTATTTACAGGATTACTCCAGCTGATTGGATTATTAAATGACCTACCATAGAGGACCTCAAAGGGACTCATCTTTAAGGATGCTTGGTAGCCGTTGTTGTAGGCGAATTCTACCAATGACAGGTAGTCTTCCCATTTCCTGGGTTGATGCATTACATGCATCCTTAACATATCCTCTAATATTTGATTCACTCTTTCTGTCTGTCTGTCGGTTTGAGGGTGATAGGTGGTGCTGAACAACAATTTGGTCTCCAATCCAACCATCAGTGATTTCCAAAAATTGGAAGTAAATTTTGTGTCTCTGTCAGAGACTATCTCTTTCGACATACCATGCAATCTGAGTACCTATTTCATGAATATCTGGGCGATATCTATCCCCTTGCAGGTCGATTTGATGGGGATGAAATGAGCAGACTTGCTTATTTTATCCACCACCACCATAATGGCATCATTTTGTTTGGTTGAAGTTGACAATCGAGTGATAAAATCCATGGAGATGGTTTCCCATTTCCATTCTGGGATGGGTAAAGGGTGTAAAATTCCTGCTGGGTGTCGATGTTTTGCTTTAACCTATTGGCATTCTATGTATTGGGCCAAATATTTGGCTATGTATTTCTTCAATCCAGGCCAATAAAATTGTTTCCGGGTGGCAGTGATCATTTTCTGGTATCCTGGGTGACCAGTGTATGGTCTTTTATGTAGTTCATCCATAATGAACCTCTTCAAGTCATCACAATTTGGAATGTACAGTCTATCTCTGTAAGTGAGCAGACCTCCTTCAGTCATCTGGTAGCCTTCATATTTTTCTCTAGCGGGTTCTTGCTGTAGGTATAGGGTCACAGTCTGAATGAAGGAATCTATTTCTTGTGCATTTATGACTCTGTTCTTGACATTTGTATCGCAGGTACTCATTACTGCCAGGTGAATCATTTTTGTGCTTCTTCTAAGGGCATTGACCACCCTATTTTCTTTCCCTTTGATGTGTTTGATTTCAAAATCAAATTCGCTAAGGAGGGCCATCCATCTAGCATGTTTGGCATTGAGATTTGGTTGGTCGAACAAATACCATAATCCACAGTGATCTGTCATAAGTACAAATTTTCTTCCCAAGAGGTAATGCCTCCATATTTTTAAGGCATGCACTATGGCAGCTAGTTCTAGATCATGAGTCACATAGTTGACCTCATGTTCATTCAATTTTCAGGATTCATAGTAGATCACCTTTCCTTACTGCATAAGGACTCCTCCGAGCCCTTCTTTACAGGCATCTGTGCACACAAGGAAGTCAGCTTCTGGTTCATCGATTATCAACACGAGTGCGTGGGTTAGTAGATGTTTCAAGGTTTGAAATCTTTCTTCACATTGCTGTGTCCACAGGAATTTTGTCCCCTTCTTCTGGAGGGCAGTGATTGGACAACCAATCTTGGAGAATCCTTTTATAAATCTCCTATAGTATCCCACCAGTCCCATAAAGGATCTGATGTCTGAGACATCCTTTGGGGTAGGCCATTCCATGATAGACTTGATCTTGTCAGGATCTACTGCTACCCCTTCCTTGGACAAAACATGTCCCAAGTAATGTATTTGCTTCTCAAAGAAGTCACATTTGCTGAATTTAGCATAGAGTTGATGCTCTCTTAGCACTTGCTGCACCAGTCTAAGATTCTCTTCATGTTCTTTTCTATTCTTAGAGTAGATCAATATGTCATCAATAAAAACTAGTACAAATTTATCTAAAAATTTACTGAGTACATTGTTCATTAAGCACATGAAAGTGGTAGGGGCATTGGTTAACCCAAATGCTACTACCACAAACTCATAGTGACCATACCGTGTCCGGAAAGTGGTTTTATGTATGTCTTCACCCTTGATTCGGACTTGATGGTATCCCGACCTCAAGTCAATCTTTGAGAAAATAGACGCTCCTCCCAAATGATTGAATAGATCATCGATCCTGGGCAAGGGGTACTTGTTCTTTATGGTTACTTTATTAAGTTGTCTATAATCTAAACACAGTCTAAGGGTGCCATCATTCTTTTTCACAAACAGGACTGGTGCTCCCCATGGGGACACGCTGGGTTGAATATAACCCTTATCCATCGTTTCTTTCAATTGCAATTTGATTTCAACTAACTTAGGTATGCTCATCCGGTAGGGTTTCCTAGACACCGGCACCGCTCCTGGTGTGATCTCTATCGAGAAGTCAATGTCTCTTCTCGGAGGTGGACCCGATACCTCTTCCAGAAACACATATTTGTATACTTCTAGGATAGGGTGTTCATTAGGGCTTGGTTTAGCACCTTCGGTTGTTTTCAAAACCTCTATTACATATAGGGGACATCCCTTTCGACAATACTTTCTCATTTGCAGGGCTGATATTTGCCTCACCGAGACCGGTTTTCGGATCCCTTGAAGGGTTATCCTTTTTCCTTCCTTGCTCACACATTCTAAGGTTTTATGGTAATAGTCCAATTTGGCTTTATGGGTGAACAGCCAGTCCATACCAATCAACAGATCGTATGATCCCAGGGGTAATACGTTAAGGGTTTCTTGGGTGGGGAATTCACCCAACATTAACTGGCAGGCTAGTATGGCCTCTACCACCTTTGTTTTAGTGTCAGTGGCTAATTGTACCAACCATGGCTTGGTTTTTTTTTGTGGCTGTAGCTTACACTTATCCACATTCTTAGGGGCTATATAGCTCAAATTTGAACCAGGGTCAATCAAAACAGACACCAGATGGTTGAGAATCATACCTTCTATTTCTACTACTGACGCTTGGTGGTCAGCTTGGTTACTATCCAATGCTGCATAAATCTGCGGCACACTCCTTGCCACATCATTGACGGTGGTAGCTTCCTGAATGTTATAAACTTTCCGACTGTTCTGTTTTCAGTGTGGATAGTCTCTCAGGAGATGCTCTTCTCTACAACCCCAACATTTCATAGGTTCTCTTTTTGGGTCATTAGTCTTCACTGGTATAGGTCTAGAAGTTTTATTTCCGTCCACCAAGGGGAAGTTCTGCTGGAGTACACTCCTAGCTTGATAGTTTGTTCTCGGGTTCTTCTTGTAGTTTTTAAATCCTGAGGATTTGATCCCTGTTTTCTGAAATTTTGAACCATTCTTCTGTCTCCAGTCACCACGAGACTCTGTCTGATGTCCATATTGTTCATGACAATATGTTGCCTTTCGAATAGTATCTTCTAAGGTCTTTGGCTCATTGAATTCAATTCGGTTCCGGTATTCCTTGGGTAACCCACTGATGAAGCACTGCGCCTTCGCCTTCTCTTCTTTGATGTAGGGTACATATCATAATAAGTCGAGGAATTTGTTGACATATTCCTCTATAGTGAGTTGCCCCAGTTTGCATTCATAAAACTCTTTAGCCTTTTCATCGAAATATATTTCCAACAAATACTTATTCTGGAAGTACTTTTCAAACTATTTCCAACATAGGTCCTCCTCACGGACCCCTTTCATATTCTTAAGGTCTTCCCACCAAATGGAAGCCTTTCCATTCAGATTGAAAGTGGCCACTCGGGCCTTCAAATTCTCTAAAAAATCATGGACTCTGAAATATTTCTTCAGTCCAAGTAGCCAAGCCTCAGCTTCCTCTCCCTTCTTTCTCTCACCAACGAAGGAGGGAGGTTTGGCCTTTCTGAATTGCTCAAATTTATGACTCTTGGAAGTCTTTTTCTTCTTCTATTTTCTTCGAGAATAGGAACTGGCCCTGCTGCTGGAAGAGCCTTCTGAATCATCATCTTCCTTCTCAGTGGAATCGTCTGGCACTGGTCCCTTACCTCTGGGGTGGACCTTTCTTGAGGTGCTTCTCTCAGTATGGCCACTGATACGACCATGTTTCTACATCTCAGGTTCATGCTGCATTTGTTGCTGTAGGTCAAATAAGATCTACAGTAAAACTGCATTAATTTCAGTTTGTTTTCTTGTTCTTTCATCATCCTTTCATTGTCGGCCTTGCAACTTTGCAATTCAACCATGAGACTCCTCACAGTCTCAGCTAGATCTGGAGGGGTTCCTATTGCTCTTCTTTCATCAGACTCTTCGTCTCTGTTGTGGGAGCCTTCTCCCACCTCTTGGTGAGTTACCATACTCTGTGTCTGTAAATTCCCACGGCTGATCGTCCGCTTAGGTGAAAAGACAAACACTGGTTGTTATTCAAGAGTTAGATATATTTTTATAATCTACGCATAATTTATAACTCTTTCACATGCATACACAGTCGGGTTCTCGTTTCCAAGTTTTCAATCCTGGACAAGAGAGTTACGTTAGGGGGTTGATCTTCATAGGAGTACTTCGAACGGATATGAACGGAGATTATGCGGAACTCGTTCATGAGCCCAATTAGGCTGAGTGTTGTAACCATGCTCTGATACCACTTTGTCACATACCCACTACCTAAATCAGATTTTTCTGGTCTTTTGCTGAATCAGAAACCCTAAACATCCATGGAGGACCAGCGTAAGCTGGCTCTTTCTCTCTCCCTGCTCCCATGTGGTCGCAGTCATGATCACACTCCGAATAAATGTAGTACCTCTTTCATATTTCGCGCCTCAGCGCTACAGTGATGTCGAATCGTTTGACTTGGAAAAAAATAAATCCCGACGGGGCTAGCGATCGACCAATGGGGATGAATCCCTACAGGGTTAGAAAATGTCTAATAGGAACAAATCCCAACAGGGCCAGAGAAAAACCAATGAGAAATGGCCCCATTGCACAGTTAAGTGGAACACAGGTGGCAGAGAGGGAAACGCGACACGGTGGTCAACATGACAGGAGGGGCCCCACTTCACACGCCACACTATTCTGGACCCCCCCCCCATTAAAGGCAGAATGGAAAGGGGGGGTCCGAAATCCACCTGAGCGCCATTGATCATGATGAATTAATCTCGACCGTTCGAGAGTTATGCATCCAATTCCGGACCCCCCCGCCCATTAAAGGAATAATGGCAAGGGGGCTCCGGAATGCATCCTCAGCCGTAGATCTAGGTAGGTGGTCTCTGGCCATCTAGATATGTTCGCTACTTACCCTAATATATGCTCACGCCCCAGCATAAAACTAGCATCTCTTCCTCACATCGGACGGTCGTTATGGACCCTAAGATTTCCCGAAGGAATCTTGTCCGTCCATTGGGACTTAGCCACATGTTATTGTCTCGACATTATGGATTGGGATTTGTCAAGGCAAGAGCCCAAGTTTTTGTCAGCGGAACTCCCAAATCCCCAATTCCCTATTTTCCCGAAATGGGTAATCTCTCAACACGTCACTTCCTTAAATCGGACGGTCCACAATTGCTCCAGGGTTTCCACCTAGGAAAATCCCAATCCCTTGTCGCCAGGACTCCCAATATCACGATTCTCGATTTCCCAGAATGAGATATTTCACGATGCATGGCCTCCGTCAATCGGATGGCTCAGATCCGTCCCGGGGTTTTCACCATAGAAAATCCCGAACTCTTGTCAACAGGAATCCCGATTCCGCGATTCTCGATTTCCCAAAATGGGATATCTCACAATACGTGGCCTCAATCAACCGGACGACTCAAATCTATCCCAGGGTTTTCACCATAGAAAATCCCAAACTCTTGTCAACAGGAATCTCGATTCCGCGATTCCCGATTTCCCGAAATGGGTGATCTCTTAATGCGTGTCCTCCGTCAATCGGATAGCCTGGATCTATTCTGGGATTTTTCGCCCCTATACACTGGAGTCTTAATCCTCGGGTAACTCCTGACAGATCTAATGACTGTCGGGTTTTTAGCCGAGATCTGACGGCTCATAATGGTTCCTACCCATGCATTCTTCCACGACTCCCTGGGCATGGAAAAGATCCATGGTCCAGATACTCTCATGAACCTTGGGGATTTATGGTCCTAACCTCTTCGGTACCCATGAAGACACAAGAAAACCAAGTGGTAAGGCATTTAACGCCCCACTTTCTCCTACTAATCTAATGGTCGTCTGTGACTGTAGATTCCACGACGAAATCTCATCCATCGATTAATACGTATAAGGTTAAGGTACTTAACTTTCCATCTCCTTCCTCCGATCTGACAGTCGTGAGTGACCATAGATCTCCCGACGGGATATCATTCGTCGATTCGTTACTTCATCCTTCTGCTATCATCTCGGTTTTCAAGAGGATTGTTCCTCCTTATGCAGGGTTACTAAGGCCTTACGCCTTCACAATCGCCTTCCCGGTTCTTGATGGGATTTTCAAGGAAGGTATTTCTATGGGGAGAATTACTCAGGGTACTACCTGAGGTATATAATGATGTCATCCTCCCGAGAGCCAGGCGTGAAGTTTGAGTTCGATTAGTACGCACACAAATAACGAATTCATGAGGACATAAACCATACGTAGTCTTTCCATATAATTATACAACTACCAGTACTAATCAAAACACCATACAATCATTCTTATAATGAAATCATTCACAGTTTCATAGCTTATAAGCATAATTCTCAGAATAAGCACATATATATATTTCAAGATGCTAGAAGCAAAAAACTTATCAGAGATAACACTAGGGGTCAAGCAACTGCTGAGAGGGGTGCCCATTTCCACCCAATCGTAGGCTTAGTGACTCCCAATGGATTTACCACTAGCCACCCCCGAGTTGAGACCACGATGTCATGAGACTGCATCTCTCTTTTCCAGTGACCAAGAGTGAAGGTTGCAATCCTTCCTCTCTACTATCACTCACTCTACATATTGCCAGAGTTCTCCCCTCGCATCTGCCCCCAATCGCTTCTACCCCACGCCTTATCCTCTTGCGAGGTTGTGTGTGGTGCGATTACCCTTGTGCTGATAAGGTCTGACGGTTCTACGGATGGGAGGTTCACCTCCCATCCCTCATTAAACCATCTACCTACCAGCCTACGAGACATTTAATTTGGGGCCAGCGAGCCGCTTTTGGTTCTCCGGGCCAGTGGAGTCCAAATACGGTATTAATTCTTGGTGGAAGTTCATGACAGCTTTCGAGGTGCCTTCCACTGCCATCATGGTCTCTTTTTCTGCACATCCCCTCTCAGCAGTCTTGCAATATAAATTCATAATGTTATTCACATTTACTGACCTTTTCCACAAGGTCCATTTACATCACATATTCACATTTATGAGTTTGCCATAGTTCTTGGTCAGTCCAATTATTTTTACAAACTGGGGGAATCAGGGTGTTACATCCTTGATCAAACCAATACATCTAACTTTACTATAGTCAAATGAGTGTAAATCCTTGTAAGGTCTAGTGATCTCCTGTCCCAGTTTCTCCATCACTTCTTTAGGCATCAGATTGTGGGAAGCACCCGAATCCAGCATAACGTTATGCAAGATTAGGTCATGTATGTTTAGACTGATGTAAAAAGGAGAGACATCACCATTATCGTCTCGGCCATCTACTTCAAGTCTGAACACAAGTTTAGGTTGATCATCTATAAGGTTCACGGTATCTGAATGATTTGTTGATCCAATGGTTAAGGACTTCGTGCCTATGTCAGGTTCAATGGTGAGTGCTTTAATCACCTGTGAGCGATGAACATCTTTGTTCATCAACTTAGAAAGTGGAATGGGAATTTTTACTTTGGCTAATTCCCCCTCAAGGCTGAAAGGTGTAGGAGCTCTTCCTTGGCTCATCAATTCTGGTTTGTCCACCATACTCTTTTGGCCAGAAGTACTTGGTGGATTAATAGGTGAGACCTCGGGCTGTGACTATCTTTTCAGAATAGTAAGGTTTTTCTTTGTGGGAACTTAGGCAGTGCTCTTTTCAGGAATCTTCTCAGTAGATGGCTCAGAGGCCTTCTTGGTTTCGATTACCTTCTTCATTTCAATCGTCTTTTTTGGGGAACTCCCTTCCGTATTTTTACTTCGCAGATTATACTGCCTGTGTACCTCCAAAATGGCATTTTCGATTGCCTACTATTATGCATCTTCAGCTTCTTCACTTACTTTTGTTTGATTAAGAAGAAAAATTTATTTCTCTTCTTGGGTAAGGAAAATAGCTTCAGTATTGTGAATGCCCATGAGATTTATGTGAGTATCCTCTAGTTCCTCAATCACTTCCTCCCCTTCATCAGCATAATTTTCTTGTAGGGGAGGTCTGATCTACTAATCCAGACCTCTCTGCTCTCTTTGATCCCTAGGATCTCTCTGTCTGATTTGAGGAGGGTTTCTCCTAAAGTTAGGATTCCGAACCTGAGGAGCAGGTGGGTTGTCTCTTGGAGGATTTCTTTCTGACACAGTAAGTCTTTCCATCATTCTTTCCATTTCTCTGGCCAAAGAATCCAATTTGGAATCTGAGGTTGATGTGGAAGGTTCCTCTTTAATTGTGACTCTCCTCTCTGACCTCTGATGTGCCCTTTTTGCCAACAAATTAGCTTCCACACTTATTGCACTTTTCTGCATGTCTTCTAGGGTGGTAGAATTTCTTTCCCTTATTTGGTATGACATATCAGCGTCAAAACCATCAGGGAATTTTATCAATGCCAAACCCTGTGGAGGTTTGATTTCGGTTGGGATTGCATTGTACAGGTTATTGAAATGAGTGCAATAATCTTGTACTGTCTCACCTTGATTTCTTCTAATATTTTCGTATTCTGACAATATTTGGAGAGGGTTTTTCTTTACCTCCCATCTGTCTAGAAAACTCCTTTGGAATGCGGTAATTTCAAGGATGGAGGCAACACGTAAACCTTTATACCATTTTTTAACGTCACCTGTCAAAATTTGGGCAAACAATATCATTTGAACGTCAGCCTCATCTACTTCATGCAGATCAAAATAATCATTCATTTTATCAACGTGTTGTTGGGCATTTAAAGGTCCTGTTGCATCAATCTGTGGAAGTCTCGTTTGATAGTCTTGGGGCATGGCATGAAGAGGTGCATCCAACACCAAGGGAGCATATCTAGCTTCCATGATGGGTGGAGGAGGTGGGATAAAAAACTGGATGATCGGCGAGGTTGCGGCTGAAGATGAGGACGAGGAGGGACTGGATAGTACCGAGGGAGTGGTTTGCGGTTTAGCAGTGGGAGAAAGAACTTCAGGGGTTCGTTGTTGCAAAACGGTTGGGTCAAAAATGATTCCAGTCACAAAACTATCAGACCATGTTCTAACCAGGCTTTGTTGGGAAAAGGTGTCAAAGTCAGGGTTTTGAAAGGTAACGAGCTCCCCTAAAAAGGAAATGGATTTATGAAAGGGAGTATGACTTACTGAGCCTTCAGCTACGGTCTTTTTCCTGAGAAACTGTTCTGGGTTATCTGTTGACGCAGGGCACGCCACCCAGGGCATGTCCGCTCTCACAGGATATTCTTCCCCTCAGCCCGAAGAACTCCAAGGTTCTTATATTCCCCTATCGGGAAATATGCACCCACAACAATCCTACCCCGAGGTTTTCATTTTTTTTCCCCGGGAGATCAACTGAATCTTGCGATCCCACGAGTTAGTGAATCAACGCTTCCAATTCTTCCTTTCAAATCTTGCGATACCCAAACTGGCGATACGGGTATAGCTCGTTTCTTTGTTAGTTCCCTCACCCCATGCAACTGTGGGCTAGGCTTAAATGTTAGCGCCTCTCGCAACTCACACCTTCATGAATTTGTGAGGCGAACTCTTGTGCCTCCCATTGCGATCCTCCGAAATGTGATAGGTCAATGCTGAGCTGACTCCTCCCTCGATGGATTGCACTACTCGCAACCTCGCAATCTCACCACCTCGTGGGTTGAACCATCCAGCTTTCACCCCCCTATTCTGTAAATCTCCGATATGCGAGAATTCAACAGAATGTTGACTTCTATCTCTAGGCAGCACATGTCCACCCGTCGACCACGCGGGTTCCACCTTATGCTCTGTCATGTGTTCATGTGAACCTTGGCTCTTGGCACTTCGAGACTTGTGAATCCTAATGACAATACTTAAGGACTTCTCGCGACGAGATACTGATGACTTGGTGCCACCTGTACTCCACTCACCGACTTGGCTATGGCCCACACTATCCTCCAGCTGTCGGGATATCACTTCTCGCAATCTCGCAATCCCCGCATCCAAACCTTCGAGTCTTTTCTTGCGAGGCTCTAATACATAATCCCACGCGTAGATCCAATGGTCCTCCTACGATCTGGATCCAATGGTTATCCTCCTTCTCGTGCCTCGCGTCCTCGTGACTCGGAGTACCCAATGTTTGGGCTCTCACTCTACGAAC
Source organism: Picea mariana (assembly GCA_032191745.1). Classification (NCBI taxonomy): domain Eukaryota; kingdom Viridiplantae; phylum Streptophyta; class Pinopsida; order Pinales; family Pinaceae; genus Picea; species Picea mariana. The sequence continues at coordinate 43,258 of JASDQU010945615.1, forward strand.
TTCCAAGTTCACGAGATCTTTCGATCTCTCGTCACCTGTCCTCCTCAGATGAATGTATCTCAGCCTTCTCGCCACTTCACCACTTGCGAAGCTAAAGGACTTCCCTTTCTATCCTCCAATGTCCGAGTCTACGAGATAAGGAATCTCCTTACACACGTCCTCCACAAGGAACGACTCTGATCTTGTAGGGATATCGCGTCTCACGATATCGCTGCTCTTGCTGCACAACTTTGGGGCTTCAAATCGTGAGTCCCCGATACACGATACCATGTGTAGATCCTATGGCTCCTGTGACTCGGAATCAACGGCTCTGTTTCTCCTAAGCCTCAACCCCTTCGGACCTTCTTGTCGTAACCTCCTTGCACCTCTGCAAGATCTAACGATCCTCGAAACTTCACAAAATCTCCTCAGAGGATTTTGATCGTCTGTTCTTCCATGTGTAACCCACGAAATGAGAAAAGTGTCTCTCCACGAGATTCCTTTGCCACTTCACCCACCTGCGATGTTTCTTGCAACTTCAAGTTGCACTTATCTTCACTGATATTCAACGACTCAGAGGCCTATCCTTCATGAGATTTTCTAAATTACTTCAACCTCAACGGGGTTCTTTGCACGCACTCCTTACGGTAAACCTGCAAACACTTCAACTATTCGAGCTTCCTTTGACTCTGCGTATGCTCGTAGCAACAGTCCTCCAAATATTGTGCTCAGATTCACGACTGAGACTTTCTCCCTTAGCCTATGCACTCCTTGCATAACTCTATGCCTAACTGCACCTTCACGATGAATGAGAACAAAAGCTATCTCTCTGATCCTTCTGTCAACGCACTCCTTGCAGACGACTTCTACTGAACTCCTTGCAAGAATCCTTGCTCAAAAGAGAAACAATTGTAACTCATCTCACTTCCTCTCAGACTTATGTCTTAACACATGAAATCATACACGCAGCATGATAACAAATGCATAACAGGAAGAAATATTCATAAGCAGAGCATTCAACACACATACACAAAGAATAACACAATAGCCATGAATCTGAATCAACTCCTTCTATTAATTCAAGATCTATACATGGGTGTTCTTCTACAGTTCTCTTCTCCTCTCCTATGCTCTAGATTCTTCTTGCTCCTGTTAATGTTACAATGATACAAATGAGGGTGTCTATATCCATTTTCCCTCCTGCGCTCTAAAACTCTCTAATATAAGAATTCAATTCTATCTACCTGCAACTACTACTATAAATGCCTCTGTCTATCTCAGAGGAGAGCGTATGGCTCAAGGTCTGATTACATTTTTACCAAGGTGCCTAAATTAAATGATCTCATTTATATTCAGCGCATCAACTTCAAGGGAAATTCAAAAACTTGCGTTGGATGTCTTCCAGCTGTCTTCTGCTTCCATGTTGGTTTTGCTTGTCATGAGGGATGCTCCTGCATCATACTCCCTCGCTTGAAAATTTGCATGGGCTCCTGTCCATGAGCTCCTGCACAGTATGTCCATGCTTCTGTATCTCTGCTTCAGTTTCCCAGCTGGCATCTTCAACTGGATGTCCCTTCCACTTGACTAAATATTCAAAATATTCTTTCCTTCTGGTTTTCTTACCCACTCGTTTATTCAGTATCTACTCCATCTGTGGCTTCTTGGCAACTGGCATCTGCTTCTGCCACTGGACCTCTGGTTGATCATCACTTTCTGCTTCTACTTCATTGGCTTTATATGGATATAAATCTGAAACATTAAACGTCGGAGATATCCCGATACCATCCGGTAACTCAATTTCATAAGAATTCTGCCCCATTTTCTTCAAGACCTTGCATGGCCCAATTTTCTTCATCTTCAGCTTGTTGTATGTTCCTCTCAAAAACCTTTCCTTCCTCAAATGTGTCAGAACCAGATCCCCAACCTCAAACTAAATTTGTCTCCAATGTTGATCTGCTCTGTGCTTGTACTCCTGACTTGACTTCAATAGCTTCTCCTTCACCTGGCTGTGAAGTCCCTTCATTGCTTCAGCGAATTCTTCTGCACTAGCGCTGCTAGTCGTAGTCTATTCTGAATCCCTCAATTCAGAAACTCCTCTCGGTTGCATTCCATATACAATATGAAATGGACTTTTTCCTGTGCTCCCATTCACTGAATCATTGTAAGCAAACTCTGCTTGCGGTAATATGCTATCCCAGCTGCTATGGTGCTCTGTCACCAAGCTCCTCAACAAGTCTCCCAGACTTCTATTGACCACTTCTGTTTGTCCATCCATTTGAGGATGATAAGAATAACTAAACATCAAATTAGTCCCCATCTTCTTCCGCAATGTTCTCCATAAATGCCCTATGAATTTTGTGTCTCTGTCCAAAACTATGCTTTTCGGCAATCCATGAAATCGAACAATCTCTTTGAAAAACAAATTTGCCATGTGAGTCGCATCGCTGGTTTTCTGGCATGCAATGAAGTGTGCCATCTTAGAAAACCTATCCACTACCACAAATATGGAATCAACACCTCTTTGTGTCCTCGGCAATCCCAATATGAAGTCCATGCTAATCTCATCCCACGGCCTCTCGGGTATGGGTAATGGCTGATTAAAACCCGCATTCTACTTCCTGCCTTTTGAATGCTGGCAAATGCTGCATCTGTCAACAAACTTCTTGACTTATGAATCATTCCTGGCCAAAATTATGACTCTCTCAGCTTTGCAAATGTCTTATCATGGCCAAAATGTCCTGCTAATCCACCACTGTGCTTCTCTTTCAACAAGTTCTCCCTCATGGATAAATTCGGAATACACAGTTGATTTCCTTTGAACAACAATCCATCCTGGATCACATACTCTATCCATAGACTTTTGTCTCTGAGAACTAGATTCTCAGCTACTTCATAAGCTTCCTTAAAGTCTGAATCATCTGTATACATGTCCTTAAGATCATCAAATCCTAACGTCCTAACTTTGAACTCCTGCAACAACAAACACTTCCTTCTCAAAGCATCAACAACTTTGTTAGCAGTACCAGAAATATGTTTTATCACAAAAGTGAAATTTTGCATGTATTCAACCCATTTAACATGCCTCTGATTCAACTTTTCTTGTTGAGTCACAAACTATAATGCATGGTTATCACTATATAAGACAAATTCTTTTGGAATCAAATAGTGCCTCCATTTTTTCAATGCTTGTATGATAGCATAAAATTCTTTATCGTACATGGAGTACTTTTCTTTTGCCTCATTTAGCTTTTCACTAAAATGTGCAATCAACCTGTCTTCCTGACTCAAGACCGCTCCTATGGCAAACCCGCTTGCATCACATTTTACCTGGAATGTCTTCTGAAAATGTGGCAACACCAACACCGGTTGTTCCGTAATCTTTCATTTTAATAAATTGAAACTCTTCTCAGCCTCTTTAGTCCAGTGAAAAGATTTATGTCTTTTCTTCACTGTGTCCATCATTTCTGCACTAATTCCACTAAAATTTCTAATGAATTTTCGGTAGAAACTAGACAAACCATGACAACTCCTCACCTCGAAAATATTTCTTGGTGATGGCCAATTCTTGATTACCTCCACCTTATCTGGATCCATCCTCAACTCATTTGTAGATATAACAAACCCCAAATAAATGAGTTTTGTCTTCATGAATGAGGACTTCTTCATGTTTATCAACAACTTCTCTTGCTGTAATTTCTTCATCACAATGGCCAAATGCTTCTGATGTTCAACCTTTGTCTTGCTAAAAACCAATATGTCATCTAGATACACGATGACAAATTTCCCGATGAACTCCTTCGGGACTTCATTCATCAACCTCATAAAGGTACTTGTTGCATTCATCAAGACAAAAGGCATGACAAGCCATTCATACAAACCTTCGTTTGTCTTGAATGTTGTTTTCCATTCGTCACCTTATCTCATGCGAATCTGATGAAATCCACTCTTCAAATCTATCTTTGAAAAAAAATTTGCTCCACTTAAGCAATCCATCAGATCATCCATTCTTGGCAATGGGAATCTATACCTGATAGTTATCTTATTAATGGCTCTCGAATCAGTGCACATCGTCCAGCCTCCGTCTTTCTTCGGACTGAGTACGGTTGGAACAGCACACAGACTCAAGCTTTCTTTGACCAATCCCTTGTCCAACAACTCTTGGACTTTCTTCTTGACCTCCTCATTCTCCTGGGGTGTCAATCTGTATGCGGATTTGTTTGGTAAACTAGCTCCTTGTATGAGATCAATATGGTGACTCACACTCCTCATTGGTGGAAACAAACAAGATAATTCGTCCACTACAATATCGGTGAACTCTTCCAGCAGTTCCTGAACTTCTCTTGGCAAATCATCCACTCTTGTGCTAGTCAGAACAATTCTCAGTTTTCTGACCATAAAGAATTGTGGATCCTCCTTCTTATTAACTTCTGTAAGAAGTTCCTTCCCACTCATGAGAAGTATTGTGTTGTTTACCTCCGGCTTCACCTCTCTATATTCAATTGGACACAACATGTGAGTTCTCCCATTCTTTTTCAGGGTATAGGTGTTCATCCTCCCATCATGAATCGCATTTCTATCATATTGCCATGGTCTACCCAGCTATAATTGACAGACATCCATAGGAATAACATCACATAAAATCTTATCATTATATCCTCCTATCTTAATGTCAACTAAGCATTGTTTAGTGACAATTACCTGATGTCCCTTCTGTAGCCATGAAACTTTGTATGGACTTGGGTGATCAGTCGTCTCCAGCTCCAGCTTTTCTACCATCTTGGTTGAAACGAGATTATCAGTGCTTCCGCTGTCCATGATAACCTTGCACACTCTATCCTTGGTCTTGCAAGCAGTCCTAAAAATATTGTTCCTCTGTGCTGAGTTCTCCATCTCTTTCTCCAGCATCAAAAGGACATTTTGCATCACCAGCGATCTCCTGCCTTCATCTTACTCTGCCTCAACATCTTGCTTCTTTGCCTCGGTGATGTCAGTCTCTCCAGTTTCTTTCCTTTTCTCTGGACACTTGAATGACTTGTGTCCATTTTTCCCACATGTGAATCATGTGATTACTCCACCTCTTATTCTTCCTCTACCTCTGGTATGAGGAAACCTATTATTGTCAGCATAGATGCCTCTCTGCTCAATATGTTGTCCTCTTTGCTCAACATATTGCCCATGCTGTGAACTTCCACCTCTCTCTGTCTAAGTCTAAGGTTTCTTCCAGTCATTCTTGGGCTTCTGGTATTTATCTTGGGAAACCGATTTGCCTTTGGGCTGACTCCTGCCTCTGCCTCTCTGAATTTGTTTACGGCTTAGATTCTCTTCAGCTTTTAGAGCCAATTGGTAAGAATCCTCCACCGTTCGGATGGTTTCCATATTTATTTCATCCTGAATTTCATACCTCAGGCCATTCATATACCTCGCTACCTTTTCATCATTGCTTTCGCGATGAACTGCCCTGATATTCAACCTGTAAAATTCCTCAGTATACTCCTTCACTGTCATCAGCTCTTGTCTCAGGTTCTGCATCCTCCTGAACAGAGAAATTTGATAATCCCTAGGAATGAATTTTTCCTTCATCTTTGCAATCATCCTATCCCAGCTCTTAATCTTCTACTTGCCTTGGCAATGCCTGTCAGCTTGTAGTTCATCCCACCACAAGATTGCATGTCCTTTTAATCTCATGATGGCATGCCTGACCTTCTTATCTTCTTCGATATCTTCATAATCGAAGTAAGTTTCTAGAGCTCTAATCCAATCTAGCAGCTCTTCCGCATCCAGATTTCCCTCATAAACTGGCATGTCCATATTTACCTTTGTACTCATTCTTGCAACAACTTTAAGCAAGCGTTCACTCGCTGCATCTTCCGCTGGGATTTGTTCTCCTCCATGTCCAACATCTTCTTCATCTTCGGATTCACTGATATCTCATCCATCAACTTTACGCCTTTGTCATGTCTCCATGTCCTCCATTCTGGCACAAAGGTTTCATATTTCCCTCTCGATGTCTAAATTCTTCACTTGCCTACCTCTTTCTCTAGACAATTCCCTTTCCTCCTCTGAATCAGGTGATTTTCTACCCCTCCTCCTTGGCGGCATGGTGAACTTTTTTTTTCTTCTGCTACATAAAGCAAAGAAGCTTTTCTAAGCTCTGATATCACTTGACACAGGGCGCGCCACCCAGGGCACGTCTGCACTCACAGGATCTTCTTCCTCTTGGCCCGAAGAACTCCAAGGTTCTTCTATTCCCCTATCGGGAAATCTGCACCCACAACAATCCTACCCTGAGGTTCTCCTTTTTTTTCTCTGGGAGATCAACTAAATCTCGCAATCCCGCGAGTTCATGAATCAATGCCTCCAATTCTTCCTTTCAAATCTTGTGATACCCGAACTGGCGATACGGGTATAGCTCCTTTCTTTGTTAGTGCCCTCACCCCATGCAACTGTGGGCTAGGCTTAAATGTTAGCGTCTCTTGCAACTCGCACCTTCGTGAATTTGTGAGGCAAACTCTTGTGCCTCCCATTGCGATCCTCTGAAACCCGATAGGTCAACGCTGAGCTGACTCCTCCCTCAACGTATTGCACTACTCGCAACCTCGCCACCTCGTGGGTTGAACCATCGATCTTTCACCCCCCTATTCCACGAATACCCGAGATGCGAGAATTCAACTGAATGTTGACTTCTATCTCCAGGCATCATGTGTCCACCCGTCGACCACGCGGGTTCCACCTTATGCTCTACCACATGTTCACGCAAACCTCGGCTCTTGGCACTTCGCGACTCATGAATCCTAAGGCCAATACTTCGAGACTTCTCGCGGTGAGATACCGATGACTTGGTGCCATCTGTACTCCACTCATCGACTTGGCTATGGCCCACACTATCCTCCAGCTGTCGGGATATCGCTTCTCGCAATCTCACGATCCCCACGTCCAAACCTTCGAGTCTTTTCTCGTGAGGCCCTAATACAAAATCCCACGCGTAGATCCAACTATCCTCCTATGATCCGGATCCAATGGTTATCCTCCTTCTCGTGCCTCATGTCCTCGTGACTCAGAGTACCCAATGTTTGGTCTCTCACTCTACGAACTTCTGAGTTCGCGAGATCTCTCAATCTCTCGCCACCTTTCCTCCTTAGATGGACGATTCTCAACCTTCTCGCCACTTCACCACTCGTGAAGCTGAAGGACTTCCCTTTCTGTCCTCCAATGTCCGAGTCTGCGAGATGAGAGAATCTCCTTACATGTGTCCTCCACAATGAACGGCTCTGATCTTGTAGGGATATCACGTCTCATGATATCGTTGCTCTTGCTACACAACTTTGGGGCTTCAACTCATGAGTCCCCGATACATGATACTATGTGTAGATCCTACGGCTCCTGTGACTCAGAATCGACAACTCTGTTTCTCCTGAGCCTTAACCCCTTCGGACCTTCTCGTCGTAACCTCCTTGCACCTCTGCAAGATCTAACGATCCTCAAAACTTCGTGAAATCTCCTCAGAGGATTTCGATCGTTCGTTCTTCCTTGTGTAACCCACAAAATGAGAAAAGTGTCTCTCCACGAGATTCCTTCGCCACTTCACCCACCTGTGACGTTTCTTGCAACTTCAAGTCGCACTTATCTACACTGATCTTCAGCGACTCAGAGGCCTATCCTTCATGAGCTTTTCTAAATTACTTCAACCTCAATGAGGTTCTTTGCACGCACTCCTTGTGGCAAACCTGCGAACACTTCAACTATTTGATCTTCCTTTGACTCTGCGTATGCTCGTAGCAGCAGTCCTCCAAAGCTTCTGCTCAGATTCATGACTGAGACTTTCTCCCTTAGCCTACGCACTCCTTGCATGGCTCTATGCCTAACTGCACCTTCATGACGAATGAGAACAAAAGATATCTCTCTGATCCTTCTGTCAATGCACTCCTTGCGAATGACTTCTATTGCACTCCTTGCAGGAATCCTTGCTCAAAAGAGAAACAATTGTAACCCATTTTACTTCCTCTCAGAATTCTATCTTAACACATGAAATCATACATGCAGCATGATAACAAATGCATAACAGGAAGAAATATTCATAAGCATATCATTCAACACACATACATAGAGAATAACACAACAACCATGAATCTGAATCAACTCCTTCTATTAATTCAAGATCTATACATGGGTGTTCTTCTACAATTCTCTGCTCCTCTC
>JASDQU010945616.1:0-25108 GCA_032191745.1 Picea mariana
AAAATGTTCTTACAGTTCTAGTTTATTTTACCTTGTTGTGGTGTATTTCAAACAAATGATTGTTGTGTTACATTTTGTTTGTGTAATTGCCTCATGAATGTGGTAATGTTATCTTCAATTTTTTTGGTGCCACCCTTAATCTATTCTTGATACCTATATCTAGGAAAACACTAATGTATAACATAGATTCTTGATTTCTTTGGATTGTTACCAAGCAATTTTAGAGATGGCTTCCTCTTATTTGGAAGAAAGACTTAACATCCAAGCCGCAAGTGATCTATTGTTGTAGACATAACAACAAATTTTTCCTTCTTCTACTTTAGACTCTTGTCTGTGGAAAAAACTACAGAGGTTGTTACGACTTCTCCCTCTCTACAAAAATGATGGATCTCCTTCACAGTCAATTAGAAGGTTTTCTCCTTATTCAATGCCGCAATGTGGGAAACTTTCCAAATCAGTTGTCAATTCCCCAATGAACCAATTGTATGTGATTCTAGAATGTCAAATAAGAACAATTGGTCATGGCTCTTCTCCTAATCTTATTGAGTTCTCGAGCTCTTTCTCTATGATTGGAATTATCAACTTCTCCTTTGAAAATAGAACATTGAATCACATCCTTCCCTCACTGTAATGTCCCCTTCACATGAATCAAACCACTCTCCAAGTGGAACCTTTAGAACCCATTTTTCTTTCCCAAACTCCCTTTTATTCTTATTTCTCATGGTATGTGGAACTTCTATTGTCTCTGAACTATTTTCCTAGAGACAATTACAATTTCCCTAACATTTTGAATCATATATAATCCAAACAACTTCCAATTTTTTCAACATGCCATGTATCATCTCATGATTGGTCAAAGGGCCCATGTGTCGAGACCCAACATGTCCACATTGTCTACCATGTAGGCTGCCACCTTCTTTGTCATGGGCACCTACTTTTTTTCTAAGGTAGAGGTACTAATGTGAAGAAAATCATCTCTCATGCTCTACATGGTTGATCCAAATGCCTTTCTTCTATAGGCCCTTTTATTTTATTGTGGAATGTAGGGGACAAAGGATGGACATCAAAGCCCCTTAACTTTTCTTGGTATTTCCTTGGAGTGCAAAGTGAAGAACATGGAGGTAATACTTTGTTGGATGCCTTGTGGCATGCTTTCCACTATGTCACAAGATCTACATAACTCTTTTTCTTCAACATTCACTAGCCTTTGCAACCTTGGACTTGTGCGGAGTGCAAACCATGGAGCAACAAACTACCCTATGACTTTATTGACAACTCTGTGCTTGTCCAAATCTCTACATAGTTTCCTTTTCTTTAGCCAATATTTCAAGTATGTCCTATCTTCATGCAGAATGCAGAGCATGAAGAAACAAACTTCTCTCCTTCTATATACTCCTTCGCATTCATTTTCCTTAGCATTTCTTTCAAAGGAATAAATGGGCTTCTCTCAAGGCATGAATATAAACTTCAATAAATGATTTAAAAACAAGCTTTAAGCATGGAAATTCACAAGAATTATTAAGCTCAAAACAACCAAGTACTTGAGGATTGATTCAAATCACACCTCCCCAATGGAATGTCTTTGATCTCCCAAATTTTTGACTCATATTGATAGGATATTTGCACTTTGAATTTCTTGAGTCAGGTAAAAAAATTTCGCACCATGCTTTGGCTATGAAGTGAATTTGAAGGTATTCATTCCCAAATGGGGCTACCTCATTTAAGCTTATCCCATTGTACCTTAGTACAAATCTGAATACATAAAGAAAATAATGGTTGTCCTTGTTTGTTAACTAGTGCCTTTTCTCAAATGCCATCTTGCTGAAAATCCCACATATATTTTGATGATGGAACAAAAGACTTGAGTGTTATCTCCCATATGCATATTTATCTTTTAGGCCTTTGAGCCCATCCAATGAAGAGATTGCATCTTTCTTCATTGTTAAACTCTAATCTCTTGCACATATTTGAAACATTGCCACTTGTTGTCTTCCTTATTCATGTCTCACTGAGCATTAAGGAAAATACAACAACAATTATGGTTGTCTTGGAATCATATTTTTGGATGTGATTGTGGGACTAAAGAATGTATGATGGTTCATCCTTCACTAGTACATTTGGGTCATCCTCCGACGATGTGTTCATAGAAATTGCAACTTTATATTGTCGGGAGAACGACAAACATCAGACCCCCTCAAACGTCATTTCACATGATGTCGATCTTCCGAAGACACAAATATCATCTTTGTTGCAACATTTCATGCAGACATGTGTCGTCTCGGACTTCATTGTCCAAGACCACTATGGACATCGCTACAACGACTTCAAGACATCTCACTTGCGATGCCACAACCCATCAGAATACCGACGGAAGGTCATGTCGGTCTTCCGATGTGTATGCTATATCAACAACGTCTCACTTGCGACGTTGATGCAATGACAACGACACTAGAGATGTTGGAAGACCGATAGAAGGTAACATCAGTCTTCAGACATGTATTCTATATCAATGACATCTCACCTACGATGTTGATGCCATGACAATGATGCTAGGGATGTCGTAAGACAGACGGAAGGTAACGTCGATCTTCAGACGTGTATGCTATATTAGAGATGTCTCACCTGCAACATTTACGCTATGGAAACAACGCTAGGGACATTGAAAGACTGAGGACCTGTAGCTGTTTAAAAAAAAAACGGTATCAAATAGGCGAGAAAGCATGACATTTGACAATTTCCTCCATAGTTATATGTCAGCTAGGTTCTGTTGGAGTCACCACTCCAATGGTTTCCATTATTGAGCTTTTTGAAAAGTGTTTTCATGTAGTCACAAACCTTTTTCTCGAACCTATTACATGCTCACAAGTATTGAAGGATTGTTCATGGGGGTTCATGTGGATCGAAGGATTATTCATAGATCTACCTTTATTCATCATTTGTAATGGGTAGCTTGTCGAGTTTTCCAGTAGTGTTTCCCTTTGGGGTTTTTGGAAAGTATTGACTTTGAAAAATGGCTTAGGGGTGGACCTCTTGATTTTTCATTAAAAATATAGTTTTGTCATGTGATGGAAAAAATCATAAATAACAAAATTCTTGTGGAATATTTTGAGGGGAAGATGCTCCTAAACAAAAAGAAAATATACAAGAGGTGGGTGGACAAATAGATCAAATAGATATTTCATAATGTAGCAATAATGGATGGGCACCTCTTTTTTTTGTCACCAATAATTCAAAATATGTTACCTTAGGAAATAAAGTGCAAAAACTAATGTTTCCTTCAATTAATTTTGGTTGCAATTGACATCTACTTTCAATCAACAAAGGGAAATTCCACAACTATCAATTCCTATGTTTCACCATTATGTCACTTTCTTCATCACTAAGAATCCATCTTTTCCTTGGTTGAAGATAATATACACATGCCATCCAAAAGAACATAAATCACGGTTGTGGTGTAACATAAAGAAAAAATATGTGGTGCGTAGATCCTACCACCTACTTCATGCTATCAATGTTACTTTCTTGAATCCAACCACAATATTTGACATTGCTCTATATTTGTCTCATCACCTGGATTGTGTTGGTTTACTTGGTTTCTCCATGTTGGTTCTCCATTCAACTTCAGAAAATTGAGATCTATATTGCTTGGTTGAAGGTAAGGAAAAATTACATTGGGAGATAATCTCAAGTATGGTGAGTTTCTTATGAGGACACAATTCATGGAGGTGACACACATTTAATCTTGGAGAGTTAGCTTCAAGCATGTAGAAATTATTGATAGAGTTACACTTTCCTATTTTGGAGGACCATTTGTTGTTACTTTAACCTTGCATGTAACAATTATGTCAACAACTTGTTGCATTCCTTAAGGCTATCATGCCAGACCTTTGGTTATCATTTACAACATGTAGGGCACCTCCTTTGGATGTTATTTCTAACATATGCTATGTAGTATAGACACAATGTAGGATGTCTCGTTTGGGGGTTATGAAAACAGTGATGAGGGAGAACTAATTGTGGAGAGATTGTGTAAGTTGCGCATTCAATGTAGGAGTTACTCTTACACATGGGGTGCACCACTTGGTTATGTTCAACTTGTTTTATAACATCTTCAGTTAGACCTCTATGAAAGAGATGGCTAGGTGCATTTAAATATAGTTATGAGTGAGTGTTTTGCTTGAAGTTTGTTGTAGAAGCTTCTGTGTGATTCCATGCTACTGTGATGATTTATCTTCTAATTAGTACAAATTTTAAGTGATTGTTGTTGGAGCTTTTCCTTATTGACCAAAATATTTTATATTTTTTTGCGATGTAGTACAGGTCCTACCTAGCTATTGTAGCTCGTTGTCCTACTTTCATGATTGTAAATTTATCTAGATAAGTCATTTTCTATCTATTATTTTGAGTTTCCCACTAAATATTGTGTTTTAACTCCTAAATTTACCTCACAAAAGTTTTCGTATATACATATTTGAATGTTTGATTCAATTTTAGTACCTATAGGTTTTATTCTTTAAGTACATATCTAATCTATGAGATGAAAAATTGACATGGTATCAAAGCCATGCATCTATGATTTTCTAGATTTGTGTATGGAATGTGTTATTTCCTATGAGAGGAAGCTGTCATAGGATCTCAAAAGGTGTGATACAGATGCTTCAATGATTGAAATTGGTCCATGCCTGAGATAGGTGCTTGGACTTGTGAGGGGTTTCAAGAGGGTGAGATGCTCGTGACACTTATAGTGATTGGATTGTTGTTTATGCTTGATAGAGGTGTTTTTTGATAGGTTCTCGGTTTGATTTGATTTCCACTTGATCTATTTTTTTTTAATTGTGTTTAAGGAGAAGAAAGAATGGATGAATTCTTGTTAGGTCTCAAAGAGTGTGACCAACTAGATGGAGCTTCCAACTTTACTTTGTGAAAGTGTAAATTGCAGATGTCGTAGGAGATGGAACTTTGGAGCATAGTCGAAGGGAAGGCCAAAGTACCCATCGATCTTGTTGATGTGATATTTTGACCCTTGTTAACACACATGGATTTGTTGGGATAAAACCTTCAAAGCATGGTTCCCACCTTTATTTCCAATACTCTAGTTTGTGGCACTGGATACTAGATTCATTTTATGGTTTTTATTTATTTGTTTATGTTGCAAAAATAAAATGAAGAAAGTAGACGTGGGAAGTAAATCCTACTACTAGGAGCAAGTTAAAAGTATGATTGGAATTGAAATGCTATATTACACAATTATGGGGAGAGAATAGTCCACCATTATGAACTCATAGAATATTATGAGATTGGATAGACTTGCAAGATACCTGTAAACAACCTAGTCCCATCCCCATCTCAAAACCAAATTAGAAAAGAACATGATAATAAGCATATGAAATTGAAAGAGGGAATAGTCCACAAAAACCAATAACATATACTCACATTGAACTGAAAAAAATTATATATGAAGAAGAAAACTCACAAAATTAATAACTGTTAAATTTTGTATTAAGTCAATCCTAATAACGCCCTAAACTTAGTTACAAAATAACTTGCTTACCAAGTCTAAGATCCCTCATTTGGATCTTGTAACACATATTCATTTATAGGAATTGGGTGTCATTGTTGGCGTTCCAACCTTTCCATGACCTTTCACTTACCTTCTTAGACATTTCAACTTTCCAACCTAGACTTTGACTCTTCGACTAAAATCAAGCTCAATTATTTTTTTTTAATACAATTACAAAGATGAAACATTTTCCACCTAGATCACATAAATAAAAAAATATATTATTAAGAAACCCTTTTTGCTCCATAGAATCTATTACATGTTCATGGAGCACGACTCTATTAATGAATTGAACTGCAAGAACAATGGTGTTCTTTCATTAATACTTTCAAAGACTTTGTCTTGGAATTGCACCAATAGGAAATTTGCATTCTAAACTAAACTCAAAAGGGTGTTGGAGCATGGAAATAGCTCATCCTTTATTTTTGACTTATTGATATGAGAATTTGAGCATGAGATCTCAGCAAGTAGATATTTTATCGATTGAAGGGTTTGTCCTATCTTTCATCTTTTTTGCACCCAATGGCAGAGAAATGACATCTCAATATTTGCAATACAATGTTGAATATGATTATTCCAAGGATATTTTAGATGAGAACATGGTGGTTGTAAACCATGTGTTTGGATTTTAGGATGACTTTTATTTCCCTTCACCATTTTCTATGCATGCATATAACAATTCCATTAAAAGTAATAAAAGGCTTCTTCAAGCATGTAACATTTATTTCAATAACAACATTGAATGCAAAGAGTGACTCTTAACTTGATTGAAACAAAAGGAAAATAAAACCTTGAATGTGCATCTCGGAGGATGAAGAGTCACTATAGCCAAACAAACTTTGTATCTTAAACAATATTTCTCGTTGGGAGAGCTAAAACATTTATGAAAACATGGTGCAAAATAAGCTTAAAAACCATGAAAAGATAGTCTCGTTGTTGTTTAAAAAAGAGGACAATTGGTAGGTATCACCAATATGTCAAAAACCCATGTGGATTAGGCTCAAACAAATAAAATGAGATATATTGAGCTTCAAATGGTATACCGATGAGAATTTTATGGAGTAGTTAAAATGCCTAAGTAAAGAAGATAAATTTCAAAAATTCCAATGCTATTTTGGGGCAGTTGCTTCAAATTGCTTGTAGCTTTTGTTTCAAGAGGTGAAATCAAAATTTGTCATAGAACTATTTTAGATAAGGAATAAATCCTTCCATAGATGTATAGGAATAATCTTTTCATAGCCTTTGGAGCTATAATTGGAGAGTTGTTTAAGAAGGGAGAGACCTTGAAGAACTAACTAGTCTTGGGGCTTGTGACAATGATATCTTCCAATCCATAAACAAAATTGAAATATGTAAAAGATCCATTTCAGATAGAGAAAAATCCTTCAACATGGTGTTGGTGAAGCTCCTAAATCATGATACATAGGTCATGGTAGCTGTGCAAATTTTGTAGAATAGTATCACTTTTTTGTCTCATGTTTTCCCACATGCCAAGAGATTGAATTGCATGAGATTTTGAATCTTCCCCATTGTGAAAGATTTAACCTACAACCTGCAATGGATGTAGAAGGGCATACCTTGGTCTTCTCAGTGATTTGGAAAATGAAAGGGGAAAAAGAGAGAAAGAATGAGCCTTGGAGGTTTTATAGATGAAATCAGGGTGAAATCCTAAAAATTAGGGAATTCACCACCAAAGGAATATTGCTTAAAAGGATTAATTGATGCATCATATTGAAACCCTAAAAGAATTATAGGGAATTCACCACCAAATGGAAATAACTCTAAAGGACCAATTTATGCACATGATGAAATCCTAAAAAAAGGGAAATTGCCCCAACAGGGCAATTGATGCGTAGGATGAAATCCCAAAAATTAGGGAAATCACTCCAATGGACCAATAGATGCACTGGGGTTAAATCCTAAAAAATAGGGATTTTTCCACCATAGGAAAATTGATCCAAGGGAGCAAGAGACGAAGGGACCAAGGGACCAATTAATGCACCAAGGTGAAATCATAAAAATAGGGATTTCACCACCAAATGGAAATCACTCCAAGGGACCAATTGATGCACTTAGGGTGAAATCCTTGATGTAATCTTGGATATTGGGGGAGCTTTATGATATAATGACATACTGGATGTTTGCACATGTTAATGGCTCATTTAATCCTATGAAATTGTTATGGAAGGTGTGATTTGTCGTTGGGATGTCAATTCTATTGAAGGTTGTCCTACTTGGTCCTTATCTCTTATAATCTCAGGTTATGGTTGTTCCTTCACTATTAGGGTTGCACATTATTTATTGGCTTTAAATACATTGGTTGTGATGGTGCAGTCGTTGTTATATATCTCACTCACTATCATGTAACCTAAAAATCTACGTGGAATACTCATGGCACATCAATGCATGGCTTGACTACGTTTTCTCCATAATATTTTAAACTGTCTTTGTTCATATTCCTTGACTCCATAACCCTTTATATTGGCATTGGTATTTATCCACCATCCCATTTACTTCTATGGTTCATATTACACTTCACTTAAGGACACCTCCCTTGTGCTAGAGGAAAGCCATCCTAAAGCAAGAGGAAGAGCTACTGTGGTGACAATAGGTAGCCTTCCTTAGATCCCCTTGGGTTGCACTCGTGTTTCATGGCTTTCTCATTTAAGTGAAACTTTGGGAAGTAACATGAGGTAAACTATTGAGGAAAGAGTCTTCGAGAGGTCCTGTGCAAGAGTGTGTTGGGCCTTGTGAACATCCTTAGGAGGCTAGGTGAGGTCGGGCATGAACTCTCCTCACAACATGGGTGAAAATGTGGTTCACTGATCACTACCTATGGACCCAATTCTCTGACCCTTCACCTTCACTTCCTTCAAACAATGGGGAAATGATTAAGCACAATTGTACTCAACGAGATTAGAATAAACAAGGAGGAAAGATAAGGCTCACTATTAGTCGAAAAATAAACAACCAATCCACTCCCTTACTCTAGACCTACAAAATAAAGAAATGTTAAAAAGAGAAGGGGCCATGGATGGCCAAGGAACTCACAAAAGAAATAAAACAAAAAGTGAGGTATTCATGAGGGGGTAGTCTTTAGGAGATGCATGTATTTAGTTTCTTGGAAATACTTACCATTGATATATTCCAAATACTAATGTTTAGAGTAAGGCCTTAATTCAACAATGTTTCAAGGATCCCTATGGATTCTGCAATGCTTTCTTTCTGAGAAAGACCATATACTATTGTTGTATAAATAATTATATTTGGGTTGCAATTTTTTCTCACCATTTCATCAATAAACTGGACGACCTTGTTGATAGTGCCCTACATCAATGTGCTTCACGAAGTTTTGGCAGAAATGAATAAGTCATAAATGAAAACATAGTTTCAATTGAAACAACTAATCTTAAGTTGAACACCATCTCAAGCCAAATAAGAAATACCATGATAACAACCTATAAAGTTTATTTGAAAACTATCTTTAACTATACAAAGCATCCTAGAACTCTGATCTTGAGTTCAAAGGTCCATTCAATGTTAATTTGGAATAATCGTTTACATGTAAACCATCCAACAACACTCTAAATAGAATATCTTGAATCAAGAAAAGAACATGTATCTCATGTGTATTGTTTTTTTTTACTCAAAATAAGTTTCAACCATACATACAGTTGTCAAAGAAAAGATTATGTCATCACTGGAAATATTGTGCTAACACCTACATATTTTCTTGTAGTTTGTGCATGTAGACATATAAAGAAGCTTTTAAACTAGACCCACTCCAAATATAAGACGTGTTGACTTCCAAACCCAAATGTCTAGTTCTGATGTTGCAGACCTTATTGTCTCTTTTATGTAGACACACTTGAGTTTTGGGTAATCTCAAGGTATTTTGAGAACACTAGGTTATCCCTACAGTTGGAGTTTACTATGTTCCTTCATCCTTATCATCCAAAAATACAAGGCTGCATTGATTATAGGTATTGGGTGATTTTCATCATCATAAGGTTCTCCCTTAATCCACTGAGTGGTTTCATCGTTACCTAAGATACAGGTTGCAAATGAGCTTGCTAATTGCTAGTAGAGGTCTAGTGGCATACCATTATATGTATTCTAAGTATTGTCCACAATCATTCCATTGTAGGAGACCACATTTCACTCATATGCACACATAGGTAGACAATGGAAAGGTTTTAAAGGTGTCAATCCCTGAATCATCAATCCATTTTAGTAGGTTCACTACTAACCATAAATGTGTTGGAATTTTTCTAGTCATTAAAGCAGGGAAAATGTTACATATGTAGTTTCCTAATCTATAATCCAAGGTTCCCTTCAAATGTATGTATCAATCCCATACAATATTGGAGTGAATATTCAGTATTTGAAATGTAAAATAAGTGCATGCCAGATTTATCAATCTCTCATTCATTGGAGGGATCTCATCCTCTTCAATTCCTATTCCCCGCAAACTCTTAGTTGCTAACCTTGAAAGTCATGACACCTATAATGGAAGAAGGGTGTCATGAAACCTAAAACCCAATTATTTATTATTGTTGGAAATTGGGGGAAGCAAGTAAGAAAACATGAACAACAAGTTGTTTGCACTTAACTAGGCCCAAAAAATAAGCCTAAAGTGATCTAGAAAGCAATTTGAGAAAACTTGTAGAAGTTTGTCAAATGAAAGTTCTTTATTTTATGGCTCAAAACAAATCATTAATAAGTTGTTGTATCCATGAGATGACTCAAAGGTAAAAATGAACTATGGGAACAAATATGACAAAACAAATACGAAACAAACATAGCAGAAGATGATCTTATTAGGATGGATGGTAATAGTCCATGCTCCATGATATGGAACAATGCCTAGAAAAAATAAGTCATAGTACAACAACACTATTTATGGAATTTTTTCTCATTTCATTTGGCCTTATTCTAGGAGGACCCCTAGCAATAGATGCATGAACTAACACTTCATCAATCCCTACAGGGAGCTAAGGTTTCTTTCACTCAATATAAATGGACTCATATCTACCATTACTGGACGCAAGGAGAGAACATGAAAAGTACTAAACAAATGATATATCTCAATAAATTATCATATAGAAAACCTTGCATTAATAAATAATCACATAACAATTCATAAACATTAAACATAAGAGGAATTGATGGCTATATAAACCATGCTGAAAGGAGCAATCACACCTGATCTGATGAACTGGTTGGCATAGTTGGAATGGTTTCCCCCGCATGTTTCTCTTCAGCTATATGACCCTCTGTTTGTCTTGATCTTCCCTCACTCGACGAAGAAAGATATTAAAGTACCTGCCAAAATCATTCAACCTCCATAAATATCTACAAAATCAATACAAGCCATATTTGTAGAACATTATTTACTCTAAGATGCATTTTTATGAGAGTGTTAGAACATACCTAAATGAGCTCCTTTTGGTTTCAAGAATAATTTATTGGAGCCATGCATCTAATATTTGATCAATCTGCCTCCCTTGATTTGAAGTAGTAGCAACAAAATCAACATTTACTTTGTTGTTGCTTCGTTGGATCGAGGGAGGTTTTCTCCAAGATTAAACGGCTCCAATAATTTATTCTCTACTAAACATGGCCAACCACGTGAAGGCATACGCTCTTATGCCCCCCCCTGACATCACTCTCAATTCCCCAATACCCAACATATAAATCTATTGAAATATTTACAGCAAAAACAAACATATATACATACCAATATTCACAATTGTTTACAATGAAATAAATGTTTCCTTGATCCATTTGGAGCGATCTCAATTCTCCTAAGAGCAAAGTAACAACTATTGCATAACATCATACACTACACTAAAGAACTTTGCATCTAAAACTAGAGAATGGAAATTGATGTCAAAAGAGGCTTTATTCTATTCTATCATATGACTTGGTTGGAGTATTAAAATGCACCTGTAAACATCATAGAACTCATCCCACTTTGATATATAAGTGAAAACATGTTATTTTTCCAATATTTAATCATAAACTCACTCAAAATACTAAAATGGATGCTTTGGAAAATAATAGGTCTAAACTCATATGTAATCATGAAAATGGTCTTAATGTAAGGTTGTGGGAAAGCAAAATATGGTGAAAAGTGAAGTAAAAGGTTGGTAAAAGAATGACATTTTGGCGACCCAACAAGTACAAAAAAGTATTTCATAGAAAATAGTTTTATAAATAGTTATTAAAATATTGTACATCATCATTTAGTTTTAGCCGACCTCTTCTTCTTAGCTCTAAAATTCCTAAGTATTTCATCAATATCTATGTCTTCGTTCTCTAGGTGCTCTTCAAAATCTGATTGTGATTGTGTCCTCTCACACAGAGAACGGCTAGTTGCGGGGTACTCATAGGGTAATGGAGGCTGCTATGATGAGACAACACCTACAAAATCAAGAAATATAAAATTTAGATGGCCATTTTTTAAATATCATTGAACTAGTTCGATAATATTAAAAAAAACACCCGCAATGTCATTATTTACCTAGTGCACTGGTCGACACTGTTGGAATGGTTGCCCCCGCGTGCTCCTCTTAAAATGTACGAAACTCAAGTACAATATTCTCTGCCATTGAGACCACAAACTTTATAAGGACAATCATAAATGTATAAGTGAAAAAAAATAGAAGTACAAAATGTATAACTACAAAATTATTAAGTATATGATTAAATACAACCATATTACCGTCATGTTCCTTGGTCGTAGCACCATCGTCGGGATATACTCCAGTGGAATGTGACTGCATGGGAGAACAATCTTCTGGTTGCAAACCACTATCAATGCACTTATCTCCAATACTAGTGGGTTGGTTGACATTGTTGCTCCCCTGATTAAAACAAAGTTGTAACACATTAAATTTATCGATGATATCAAACATGACTGTAGTATATTAATAATAAAGGTTAATGTGGATTGAATTTTATTTACCTTATCCTGCAAAGTGGTTCTTCGTAACTGCCCCAAGCTTTTCTGCTATTCAACTACAGCTTTATAGCCGTACTTGTAACCAAGTTGGAGGTCTTCCTCCATGGTTTAGTACCAAACTCATCACCCTACATTTCATAAGAGTATGCATTTTTAATATTATTGGCTACAATTACCTAAAAGTTTGAAGGAGATACAAATAAGATATTTGGGTACTTACAATTCGTGACTGCAACTTCAAGTAGTCACCCTGGCCTAGCCTACGTTGGCCACATTTGGCAAGCCTTGCTTTTGTTTCCTTTGAAGTGTCAATCAACCTATCATCAAAAGTTTCAAGTATGTTAATATACACCACACTTTTATTTAGATCTAAAAAAAATTGAAGGTATTGAATTGAAATTGCAATTTAGCTTCTGGGACCAGAGGGTGCTTTTCCTTCATTTGTCAATTTCTTCTCTTTTGCATCCTCAATGAGGGCCTTTCACTCCCTCTCTGGAATCATCAGAGGATGCTCATACCTATTGTTTTGTTTCAAGTGCTTCCTATATGTTTCTCACGTATATTTTAAATATTGGCTAGCTTTGGCGGTGGCCAACGTCTTATTAAATGTGTCTACACCAAAAAAGCTTTCAAGATAATCCATCAATTCTTTTTTGAGGTTGGAATTCTGGGAATTCCACCTCTCCCATATGGTGGGCCTAAAAATCAGCAATGCTTTGTTCTCCAAGGACCTATAAAAATTGTTGTTCCTTACATGCAAAAATATTATATGATTATTAATTTAAAAATAATAATTTAGATGATTTATATTTGTCTACATAGAAAACTTGAAACAATTAAAATTTCAAAAATTACCTGGGACTTTAACTTGCTTTAATGGAAGCCCTTCCTCTTTGGACATAAATGTGCCCTTAAGGGTCCCCGTGCTGGTCACACATCTTGCTTTAGGAAAAACAACCATATAGTTAGCCAAATCATCAGCCTCATCTCTGTCACCACCTCTAGAGCCTACTTGTGTGGCCTCTTCTTGGGGGTGCATGTCGTGGCTCCCACCTAATGATATGGAAGGTGGAGATCTCAGTAGCCGCATCCTGGAAGGTATATGAGGGCCTGCTTTAGGACCCTGTGGCGTTTGTGCAACGCTACTACTACCGACATCATGCATGTCAGGGTTAACAGGATCCAAAAATCTCTATATAAGAAAGAAAACATTTTTTTCGTTTAGATAATGTAAAAGTTAAAAATCAAGCTTTCATAATCGATCTTATGGCACAAAAATAAAACCACTTGAAATTATGGTTATTACCTTATATGTGTTAATCCTTGTCATAACTTCTCTGATCCTTTATTTTACCTCAGGAGTTTGATCTAGAATATCTAACAAGTGAGCTAGTTCCATGTTTGCTTTATTGATCTTTTTTGTAATTAAAACCATAGGGTCGGGGATTCATACAAATCCATTTCACTGAGCGAATCATCATCAACATCATGGCCCGCTGATTACATATTCAACAAAATAAATGATAATTCAGTTATGTAAACAAATAAAATAACTGATCGCCACAAAAATAAAATGCACATTAAATTCAATTCAAATATTATTGTTCGTTTACCTGTTTTGAGGCCACTTTTGATTTACCACTATCAGCCTGCCACATTACAGTAAAATTAGAACCATGATAATTATCACAAGAAATAAATTCAAATGTATGAGAAATCCTCCCTCTTCATTGACATCCAAGGAGGAATATTATCGTTGATAACAAAAATAGGCCACATTGAGTAAACAGACCGAAGCTCTCCAAATGGATTAACATCGTAAATAACATAATGAAAATAATAAAATATAAGAGTCATTGCTTACAATTTGGGTAAATTAGTATACATATTGCCCCCATAATAGCAACGTCTATATCTATTCAATTCAAATTGTAATCAATCAATAACTCTTCCCCTGCAGCTATTGATTTTATCGCACATGCAAATACACAGTTTCCTTCACGCCCCTCAAATACCCAATTGGGCTGCTTATTTGTGGTTGCGGGTCGTGCACTGTTTATAAACCCTGTAATATTCCCCGCTGCTTTTGGCCTTCCGTCAATATAGATAGTTTCTCCTTTATTTTGATCATTGTATTTTAGCTGTATATAATTTGTAGCCAAGCCATATCTTCGCATACTTTTTTTATATTGGACTATTCGTACCCAATCTTTGTAGATATAACAGGGTCCGACATACTCCATCAATTTAGTTAATCCTTCGTAATAGACCTTTATTTCATCCATGGAAAATAGCCCCAAACCGTGTAATGACGATGGAGCAATCCAATATATCCTTTTGTTTACACAAAAAACAATGTTTATTTCAGGAAGATCCTTGGGTACCCATCGTTTCAATATATGTTTGTACCTCAAGGGCACCTTGATGTTGTCTATGCTCTCATGATCATAAGAACATTATCCTCCTTTTGCAATAAAAAATTCCATGCGTCTATGGAATTTTCTTTTGATCTTCTCACCTCTAGTTGATCTCCGCCTGTTAGACCTACTAGATGTCTCACTTTCCTCTATTCTACCTAAACTTTCCTCACTCAATGAAGATAGATATAACAAATACTTGTTTGCTTGTATGTCCTATAACACCATTAATGTTAGAAACAGTAAGCCAATCAAGCTATAACACTAATTAGTACAATGGTTTTACTTCATTACTAGTATCTTGTTGGTATCACAGTAAGCTCATAATGATTACCATAGTGTTACTCTTTCACACTTGTATTATGTTCTATTACTATTGGTATACTATCTAGGCATTATAGGGGCATGTTTGGAGTCAAATGACACATTCGAACAAGTGGCGGTAATAGGACACGATGTTGATCGGAAGACCCCAGAACTGATGCCATTAGACACAGTCTCAATCCTAAGGCCAACGAAGGAGAACAAACAACACATGCTAATTAATCTAGGAGTCAAGCATGCAAACAAACCAACTTTGTACTATGACTAGACCATCTTCATGTAACATATTTCATTGACTTATTGTGATCTTGGTCTCTCTTGGATGTACTTTCATTGACAACGCCAGTGCTCTTTTCTCCTTTAGTCGACCAACCTAATTTAGTGGATTCCTTTTCTAGAATTAATCCAAAGGCCACGTTTCCTAATTCGTGGAAAAGGACACATGGCATAAAGGTAGAAAATGGCACATGGTATAAGGATTCGAGGCACTTGGTAGAAATAATCCTATTTCAAGAGGGTATTTTTCCTATTTCAAGAGCATGATAAGTGGCACAAAAAACCATTCAAACCCTTGTCTTATATATTTTATTATTTAAGTGGAGTGCCCAACCTCTAAGGAGAATTTAAGAATGATTATTTTATTGCTCTCTCTTGGGGGAAGAAGTAGATCTAGAAATCATTGAATATTATTTTATTGTAAAGCATTTGAGGAGAGGATCTATAAAAGGATAATCTCTCTTATTTTATAATGACGATTAGATTGACAGGGATATCCCCTCCAAATATTAGTAGATGATTTAACAGAGGATGAAGTCAAGGGCTAAGCATATGTGAGGTTTCCATCCTCCTCCTCTTTTGTCTTGGATGATTAGGATTTTACGATAAAGTAGACACTATTATTTGATGCTAGAAATCATCTCTAGATGGCAGTTCTGCACAATGAAAAGAGTTCACAGTAGAGGCTCTCAAGCCCCCCTATTCCTTGATTCAACTTTGAGTATTGAGGTAAATTTCTACTATAATGTCAGATTGGGTGTTTGCACATGTAAATGACTCATTTAATCTTATGGGATTGCGATTAAGTATGTGATGTGTTATTGGGTTGTCCATTATTTAGAAGGTTGTCATACTTTGTCCTCTTTTCTTATCTGAATCAATTCGTTGATACAAATTAGGAAAAGCATATCCCAAAGTTCCATGGACATAATGACTCAATTGCACTACATGTTACATATTTCGTTGAATTCATCTCAAAATTCAATGTTGTCCATGAGTATGTTAGGATGAAAATGTTTGTGTTCCTTGGAAAATGATGCATTATATTGGTTTTATAATTGTAGTCCAAGGGATATGTGTTCACTTGTAGGTTTGATCAAGGAATTTCACAAGCGTTGGGATGTTAGCTATGAAGAGGAAAATGTCAAAAATCTAGTGGGTGAACTGGGTGTGATTTCAGATCTAGAGGAAGAGAGGAGTGATGAAGTCATTGAAGACCTTGTTGCAACATCTCATAATTCCTTTGAAGGCTATGCATTCTACAGAAGAATAACATCATGATGATGATGTACACTTGCATGAAGAAAAGGGTTTGATAAGTTATTTATCTCTTCAAATTTCCAAATTTAATGATGAGACCCTTAAAGATTTGAAGATAATAGAAGTGGTAGAGAAACCCTTGTAAAGTGAAGAATTTATAGGTGTTATCATCCCCTTATATGATGAAAGGCATGTAAAAACTATGAGGATGAGGATATGATCACTCTCTTTTAAATTTGAAGGAATAGATGAAATGTGGATCATTGGTTTCTTCATGGAGATCCCATCTATGAAACAAATAGTGAGAGCATGGTGGAGGAAAAGATGAGTTGGCATACTTCACTTCCAATAAGAATTGAGGGTCACTTCATGGGACATAAAGAAGACATCTCAATGGAGGTAAGTTAAGATTTTTCCATGGTTGATGAACACTTGTATGTTCTCCTCACTAGGGTAGATTTGATGTAGCATAAATGGGTTTTCCATGGAAATAATGACGTGGAAATTTTCTTGCGATTGATGTATCTAGCTCTTTCCATACCTATGTATGAAAAATCAATGAAAGATTGTTTTTGATACCGCAATATGTTTTGGACAACAACATTTCCAATTTTTGGTTTGTTTTAGATATTTTTGACCTCCTAAGAAAGGGAAGCAAGCCCTAGGTCTTGAGATTATGTACTTTTCAAGTTTGATTTTTATTCTCATACTTCATCTGCATTTTTTTATTGAGGGTAGGAAAGAGGGGTAGCAATGTCGTTTCATATTTGGGAGTCGTCTAAATCTCTGTTGCTTGAAGAGTGATGAATGATATTTCATTGTTTGATGATGCTTACACCAACCTTATCCAACAATGGAAAAAATGAACTTGTAACAATACACAATAATCTTGTCATGTTCTTGGTGTTCTTTTCCATTTTCAATAGCTCACTTCCATTTCCTACCAAGGAGTGATAGAGATTCCAAATTATGACTTATGATGTTTGATGTATCCTTATTTTGGTTTATAACCAAAGACAGGGGAAGGTCTCATGGTGTTGATAAGATGGCATGATGGTTGCATTTCCTTTATGATTTTACTTAGAAAGTGCATCTTCCTATTGTTAGATGTCGGGTAGGAAGAATAAGTTATCTTACACTCTTTGGAAGAGTGAAATTCCCCATATGGAGCTAGGTGTTACCCCTAAAAATGCATAAGCATTTTAAGGCATCCATTACAATAGTCGCAAAAAAGGTGGCCAATTCAAATTTCCAGGAGACTTTCAAGGTAGTGTTTAATGTATTTTTTAGCAAGTTAAGTGGTCATTTCAAGAAGTTTTATGGTCTCTTTAAATTCACCTCGAATGAGATTGGATTTGGAATAGAACAAGGGTATAATGATGGATTTAAGACTATTGTAAAAAGGGTGCATTTGGAGCATAAATCATTCTAGATTAATGAATCTTAAAGAAACAATAGTTGATAAATGAAATTCACTGCCTATTCTCATCTTGTAGCAAAACATTTGATTTCATAGGGAAGGGCATATCACTTGACATATTGCTTTTGAAAGGATACATGTAGAGGAGAGATCTCTAGAACGTACGACCAACAATAATATTAAATCTCTCTGCAAAAAAAGGAAATGTTGGTTTATACCTATTTGATGCACTCAATGGTAACAAGGAGGGCATAATCATATCAACAAAGAAATATGTAATTTGAAGAATCCTCCTGCACCAAATACAGAATTCAAGCACATTTATGGCCAACCATTGGGAATGAGGTTCCATAGGAAAACTAGTGAACTTTACATTGTGGATGCTTGTTTTGGATTGCTTCTTATAGGTTATAAAGGAGGGCATGCAAAAAACCATTGCCAATGAATCTGAATGAGTGCCATTTCGATTGACAAATGATCTTGATTTTAGGAGGAGTGATATACTTCACTTATTCTATTATTGATCTTCAGTGAAGGCACTTTTTGTTGTCTATATTCAGTGGATATGATACTCACCATTCTTGGTTCCCCGTGACTATTTGCTCGAGGTTGAGGTGTCTATCTCCCTTGCGCATGTATTGGCTCGAGGTATCTATCTCCTTGCACCGTAGTGGTCGAGGTCACTGTCTTCTTGCGCTGCAGTGGCCAAGGTCACTATCTCCTTTTTCCACAATGGAAGGTCTCTATTTCCTTGTGTGCATGCGGGGGTTTAGTAATGGCTTGAGTTCTCCTTGCCCCTGCTACCTTGAGCGAGAGATGGAGGGTTTACTAGTTCGCACGTGTTGGAGGGTTTACTTCACGGAAATGGTTGTTGGATTGGATTGGAATGAAGTGATTACTAGTTCATGCGGGCTGAAGGGTTTACTTCATGTTCTCTTCCTCTTTCATTACAATTCAAATTAGATCACCAAAGTAAAAGAGGTCAATTAACCCTAGTTTAGTTGTTCTTTAATTTGATAATTTTATTATCAAATTAAAATTATTTATTGTACAAGATGCCTAAGATAAATTACCTTATTAAAATCAATATTCATCACTAGGGTTCACTTTAAGTCAAATATTAACTCTCAATCAACCTAGTGCACCTTCCTCCTTTAGCCCATTTTTCTAGTTTCTCTAAAACCTAGTGTAAAATCCACATCACATCCAAGATCTAGTGCTTGGGCCTTTCTCCTTGTGGAAATATGGTGCCTCTCTATAACCATAACACTACATTTGGATACTATACTAGATAGTTTCTATTAACCCTCCCCTTTCTTAGGCAAAGCCTTATGAACCTGAAAATAAAATTATTTGAATTTTGATCTTTAAACAATCTTCTTTCCCCAACACATTGTTATATTCATTGAAATATTTCCAATAAACTATTGAATTTGGAAATCAGAGCATAGCAAGGAGATACAACCCCATCATGATGGAATTGTCCTCTTTTTTCCAACCATGGAAGTTGTGTCTCTTAAGCCCATTCCTCAAGGACCTACCTTCTCTTTTGACCTCTATGACCCTCCCATTGTACATATCCAAGCCTATCATTCCAACATCTTCATATTAGAGTAAGAAAAAACCAATCCTCATCCAACTATACATTCAATGATTACACAATCCCATATGCAAGGTTTAATTCCAACTTCCACCTTGCACACAAACTTACAAAACATAGACCCTTTAGCAATATTAAACTTGAATCAAAATTTAGGAAGATTCAATGCCTCTTCTAGACATTCTTATGCATGCTTTAATTGATTTCCCTTTGACTCCCATGTCATTGCAACTAGGATTCCTTAAAACTTCCCTAGATTGCCTAGCCTTAGTGAAAGCACATAGGAAGATCATGTTTAACACATGAAATCATTTCACCTCTCCTATGTCAATTTTATACATAACAATGATGTCACTCTAAGATATTTTGTACAATCTTTGGTGGAATATTGTTGATCTTGTTTTTCTACTTACTTGAGGGTTTCGTCTCCCACTTCCCAATCTTAGTTGAGAATTCCATTCAATGCTTCTACATCCTTAAAACAAATAAAAAAAATAATATAGGTTTAAACACACTTGTTGACATTAAACAATAAAATAATGGACCTAATTCAACCTTAATCTATGGGTGGCACAAGGCCCTTCATGATTCTCTGGTTTCTCTACTAGACAAGCATATAATTCCACTTCTTTCCCATGCAAACCTTCATGATAATAATATAGAAGTATATTTTTAGGACCCTCACACAATTTGGGAATCCATGGATTACCATTTGAGAATAGAACATGCTCACTTTTAAGAAAACCTTAATAAAAACTAAAGTTCAATTTCAAATCTATATAATGTTGAAGTCAAAATCATTCACTTTGTTCAAAAAAAGAGACAAGTACATGAATCAAGCTCAAACTATAGCCACTAGCACAAGTAGACCATGGTAAATATCCTCTTTTGTCCAACCATGGAAGTTGTGTCTCTTAAGCCCATTCCTCAAGGACCTACCTTCTCGTTTGACCTCTCTGACCCTCCCATTGTACATATCTAAGTGTACCATTCCAACATCGTCATATTAGAGTAAGAAAAAAACAATCCTCATCCAACTATACATTTAATGATTACACAATCCCATATCCAAGGTTTAATTCCAACTACCACCTTGCACACAAACTTACAAAACACAAACCCTTTAGCAATATTAAACTTGAATCAAAATTTAGGAAGATTAAATGCCTCTACTAAACATTATTATGCATGCTTTCTTTCTGCTAGACAAAACTCATGAGCCAAAATGGTGATAGACTAATGAATACCAAGATAAATGTTCTAAATTTCGAATGAGAGAGATGGAAATCATACCTTGGATAAACAATGAAAGACACAACACATACCTAAGTGGTTGTTCTAGAAAACCCATGAAAATTGCCACTGGTTACTCAGGTGAACACATTATACCCATGTCTAGTCCTAATATAATGCATATTTTTATGGTGTTGATAAAAAAATGAATGAAAAGAGGGATTTTTCATCACAACTATGACACACATAAATTGTATATACAATGTAGAACCTGAAATAAAAATGAAAAAAGGCTTATGCAAACATAAAACTTGTGTCACCCAATTTGTGTACTTTGAAAGAAAAAAGAGGGTTTATGATTTACATAATGAATTGATGATGGAAAAAAGTGGGTGTGTGAGTCATATTTGAGTCTAGAAACCCTCCCATATCATTAAGGCATGTGAATAGTCTATCTGTGTCAAATATTAGTGCATACATAAATAGTTTGTGAAAATTTCAATGTTGGCCCCATTCATAATAGGTCAATGATGTTGCCTAGGGATAGTCATAGTACAATGCATATTTTTATGGTGTTGATTAAAAAATGAATGAAAAGAGGGATTTTTCATCACAAATATGACACACATACGTTGTATATACAATGTAGAACCTGAAATAAAAATTAAAAAAGGCTTATTCAAACATAAAAACTTGTGTCACCCAATTTGTGTACTTTGAAAGAAAAAGAGGGTTTATGGTTTACATGATGAATTGATGATGGAAACAAGTGGGTGTGTGAGTCATATTTTAGTCTGGAAACCATCCCATATTGTTAATGCATGCGAATAGTCTATCCATGTCAAATATCAATGCATACAGAAATAGTTTGTGAAAATTTCAATGTTGGCCCCATTCATGACAGGTCACTGACGTTGCCCAGGTCTAGTCCTAGTACAGTGCATATTTTTGTGGTGTTGATTAAAAAATGAATGAAAAGAGGGAATTTTCATCACAACTATGACACACATACATTTTATATACAATGTAGAACCTGAAAGAAAAATGAAAAAAGGCCTATGCAAATACAAAACTTCTGTCACCCAATTTGTGTACTTTGAAAGAAAAAGAGGGTTTATGGTTTACATGATGAATTGATGATGGAAACAAGTGGGTGTGTTAGTCACATTTGAGTCTGGAAACCCTCCCATATCGTTAAGGCATGAAAATAGTCTATCCATGTCAAATATCAGTGCATACATAAATAGTTTGTGAACATTTCAATGTTGGCCCCATTCATGATAGATCAATGACGTTGCCCAGGTCTAGTCCTATTACAATGCATATTTTTATGGTGTTGATTAAACAATGAATGAAAAGATGGATTTTTCATCACAACTATGACACACATACGTTGTATATACAATGTAGAACCTGAAAGAAAAATGAAACATTGTTGATGCAAAATTATACAGAGTTTACTTTCAAAACATTTTCAAGAAACACAATATACAATTCAACATATACAACATTTATTATATAATATGTGTCAAACATTGACTCATAATGAATGTCACGATTTTTCAAAGGAAAATATAACACCTTTATATGAATGTAATTGTGCCTCTTCAACTTAACAAAAGGCCGAAACAACAATTGCCCAAGTACATAACATAGACAAGATACAAAAAGCATACCAAAACAATAGAAAAGATCCAAAAATCATACCAAAACAATACTAACTAAACATGCATGGTTAATAATCATATAAAATGACCTAACATCACGTTGCACAATTCCATTGATGGTACTAAATGTAGGCATTGATTCTCTAAGATCCTTATGCAATACTCCAACAATATTGTCACTGAACACCATACAATTCCATGGTATCATAATGGGAATTGGAAGTTTGCCATTTCATCATGGAGTTGTCCCTTCAACATGTATATGCAATCATTTACAATTCCATGGTATCATAATGGGAATTGTAAGTTTGTCATTTCATCATAGAGTTGTCTCTTCAACATGAATATGCAATCATTTGGGAAATCTTAATGGAGATGAAGGGGACAATATTGTTGAGGAAATGGACAACACAAATGGTCATAAGATCTCTTCATGTAAATGGTTTCATAATGATCTCAACACCCCATACATTAATACCTCAACATCTCTCTTTCCCTTGTTATATGTTTATGGAGTCTCCTTACCTTTATCTTTCCTTATCACGTTACTCTCCTAGTAATCATCTATTTTCTCTCTTCTATTGGTTCACCCTCGTTTAAGGAGCATATTTAGGAAATTACAAATTTCCTTTTACATATCAAATGTTTTATCTAATTATTTGGGAGTTATTTGGGTTTCTCCCATGGATTCTTAGTTTAAATTTGAGTTTATGTGGGCCATGGATAATAAGGACTATGTCAAATTATATTTTCCTCCTCCTCATACACAAAAGCAAAAGCTGGTTAGCAATATATGGTGATATGTTTTTTAATATATTTCCTCACTTCAATATATTTATATTTATAGTGAAGGAGACGTTGCACTAGAAGAGTCAAGATGAAATTCATGTTTAAGGATAAATAATTGGAGTAGAGGGAGTTACTATTTTGATTGGAGCATGGTTCTCTACAAATATTATGAAGACTTCTAATATGTAATTATTTAGTCTACAGACAAATCAATTCACCAATACGGAAGTTATTTAACTTTTTTTAAATGTGGAATAAAATGTTCTTACCCTGCTAGTTTATTTTACCTTGTTTTGGTCTATTTCAAACAAATGATTGTTGTGTTACATTTTGGTTGTGTAATTGCCTCATGAATGTGGTAATGCTATCTTCAATTTTTTTGGTGCCACCCTTAATATATTCTTGATACATATAGCTAGGAAAACACTAGTGTATAACATAGATTCTTGCTTTCTTTGGATTATTACCAAGAAAGTTTAGAGATGGATTCTTCTTATTTGGAAGAAAAACTTATCATCCAAGCTACAAGTGATCTATTATTGTAGACATAACAACACGTTTTTCCTTATTCTACTTTATACTCTTGTCTATGGAAAAAACTACAGAGGTTATTACGACTTCTCCCTCTCTACAAAAATGATGGATCTCCTTCACAGTCAATTACAAGGTTGTCTCCTTCTTCAATGCCACAATGTGGGAAACTTCCCAAATCAACTATCAATGCCCAAATGAACCAATTTTATGTGATTCTAGAATGTCAAATTAGAACAATTGGACATGGCTCTTTTCCTAATCTTATTGATTTCTTGAGATCTTTCTCTATGACTAGAATTATCAACTTCTCCTTTGCAAATAGAAAATTGAATCACATCCTTCCCTCACTGTAATGTCTCCTTCACATGAACCAACCCACTCTTTAAGTGGAACCTTTAGAACCCATTTTTCTTTCCCAAACTCCCTTTTATTCTTATTTCTCATGGTATGTGGAACTTCGATTGTCTCTGAACTATTTTACAAGATACAATTACAATTTCCATAACATTTTGAATCATATATAATCCAAGCAACTTCCTCTTTTTTCAACATGACATGTATCATCTCATGATTGGTCAAAGGGCCCATGTGTCGAGACCCAACATGTCCACATTGTCTGCCATGTAGGTTGCCACCTTCTTTGTCATGGGCACCTAATTTTGTTCTAAGGTAAAGGTACTAATGCGAAGACAATAATATCTCATGCTCTACATGGTTGATCTACATGCCTTTCTTCTATAGGCCCTTTTATTTTGTTGTGGAATGCAGGGGACAAAGGATAGACATCAAAACCCCTTAACTTTTCTTGGTATTTCCTTGGAGTGCAAAGTGCAGAACATGGAGGTAATACTTTGTTGGATGACTTGTAGCATGCTTCCCTCTATGTCACAATATCTACACAACTCTTTTTCTTCAACATTCACTAGCCCTTTCAACCTTGGACTTGTGATCCGGATTATTTTCGACACGAAATGAGAGCGGAGATGTAATAAAGAAATGCACAGAGATATCGCGTATATCCAGGAATATAACAGAAATATATCAGAGATGCAACCATAAAC
>JASDQU010945616.1:43276-58656 GCA_032191745.1 Picea mariana
GGGGTGGTGAATCAGTAATATAGATTTTAATCCTTTTAACCACAATACATAAGATTTGTTAAATTTATGATCAATATTTATCAATATCATTCAACAAGTGCAGAATAAATAAACCATGAACAATGCACAATCATACACATACATAGTACACCATTATTTTTACGTGGAAACCTAATGCAGGAGAAAATCACATAATGATTTTTCTTATATGTCTTTAAGAATTACGTTCATTGGAAGCACCAACTTCCTTTGTTCTCCAACTGCAACTGGAAGGAGGCTCCAACCCCCTATATTTTCAAGCAATAACCCAAGGACATATCCAACTACTGAATTCTCTGGCTCCAACTAGAAGGAGGCTACAACCCCCTGATTCTCAAGCTCCAACCTGAAGTAAACTCCAACTCCCTGAATTCTCTGGATCCAACCAGAAGGAGGATACAACCCCATGATTCTCAGGCTCCAACCTGAAGGAATCTTCAACTTCTTGAGTTCTCAAGCACCAACCAGAAGGAGGATACAACCCCCTTTCCTTTCCCGGTCCTGATGCCCTGAAATATAGGTGTCAAATAACAGATGAAAATAGTCTCACTCTCTCACTGTGAAATCTTCCACTGTAAACCTATACCAATCTATACCAACAACCTGTAGTCAACATGTACCATTAAACTATAGTCAACTTGTACCAATAACCTATAATCAACCTGTACCAATAACCTATACGAACATGTACCAACAACCTATACCAATACTATTTTCAACAGATCAAATATGATAACATAGATATCATACTCAATATCATAATAATATAACTCAAACCATTTGAAACTATGTCTCTCTAGTCATGTGCCATACATATTTAAACAATCATAATCATGTATAATAAACTCTCATATCAACCAGACATCAAACCCTCATTGTTATGCAGGCTCAAACTGTACCAACAACTTCAACAACACACCTCAACCAAAATCCCTCAACCATGTGCCAAGAAATACAAGATATTCCTCAACAATCAACCCAACAAGATGTACCAATGATAAATACCAATCATACCATCATTATATATCTGTAGATCTATCTCATACAGTATGTACCATAAAACTAACAACCTTTCTAGGGAAAATCCTCAATTTCCCATAACCATATCTCATATAAATAACAACATCCAACTACACATAAGAATATAACATACCTTTTTTTTATCATGTAGCATGATATGTCATACCTGAAAATTGCCACACTTCATTTAGCCTTTGGTCAACCTCTACAACCTGAACCATACCTTAACCATCAATTCTGGTAGTGTCTCGTATGATGCAGGAGAGGTGTCAAGCGGGGCCTCGCGTGACAAGGTCTACACAACCCGTGATGGTGCCTCGTGGGACGTCTACTGGGTGACCTACGGCGATGATAAGTTTTTTCACTATCTTTTCGCTCTCCACTACGGCCACAAAACCTTGTCATCACTCTACCTTCACTTCCTCAAAATTGTGCAACTTTATGTGTATCAATGAGTACGTGCAATAAACCTTTCACAATAATATATATTCAATGTGGTCAATGGATGCTAATAAGAGACCCTTGCTTTCTTATTTATACTCTCCAAGTAGCTTCATTTAGGGGTTATCTTCTAACGGTTTTACCCAACTTCCTTATTTTAGGGCTAACCCACTTTCAACTACTTTACCCACTGGCAACCACTTTACCATAAATAGTAAACTCACCACTTCTTGTTGCAACTAATTTATTTTTAATTATTTTCTTATTGCAACAACTTTACTCATGATTAACTCCTAGTTACAACAAATTTGACTAGTAAACTTATTCTAGGTGTTTCTAGAATAATTGACTTCTTTGACCTTCTAAGAGATTCTAGATAACTCATGAGGGTTATTCAACTTCTCTAAGCCATATCTCCTCAACTATGAGGAACTACATGAAGTACCACATATAACTGAAAATGACACAACATGTACTATCCATATATGATATTCTCTCCTGCAATTTCACTGATACCTTATCCACACTTCTTGGGCTATAATAATTTTCTATTGGACTTGCTTCAAGGGTTGACATCAATGACAACCAATCCAATTAATCAACAATATCCCCCTTTGGAATTGATGGCAACAATCTGATGCAATATTGAATTCATGATGTGCATGCTCTCCCTGTGACCATCACTCCCCCTGGAATCATGCCTATGTGCTTTCTCTCCATGCATCTGTTAAATCTCTCCCCATTTGACATCAATGGAAAATGTAACTTCCTTTTGGGGCTGGTCCCCCTGGCTGAACTCTCCTTGGGGATTTTCCCAATATCTGATTTTTTCTTTGTCCTCTTCATGGTGCTTCCTCGTGTAAATCTATGACATATAAGTAACTAATTCAAAAGTTGTTGTGCGACATAAGATATTCTAAGTTTCTGGAAAAGATACTCAAAATATTCCCTTTGAAGCAGTTTTGTAAGGGTATCTGCAATCTGTTTTTTAGTCCCAACATACTCAACTCGAATTTTTTTTCTGTGCAACATGTTCCCGTAGAAAATTAAACTTGATTGGAATGTCCTTCATATTGGAATGCATCACTGGATTCTTTGAGATAATGATTGTGCTTGTATTATCACAAAATATAGGAATGGGCTCATCATACTCAACATGTATATATTCAAATGTTTGTTTCATCCATAGAACCTATGTACAACATGTTGTTGCTGCTATATACTCTACTTTAGTTGTAGACAATGATATCGATGACTATTTATTTCTTAGCCAATATACCAAACACTCACCCAAGTAGAAAGGTGCTCCACTTGAACTTATTCAATCATCAATGAAACCTTCCCAATTTGCATCTATGTAAGCAATAAGTTATAGATCCTTTCCTTTTGGATACCATAATCCAAACTCTTATGTACCCTTGAGATATATGAATATCCTCTTTACTGCTAAAACATGTTATTCCTTTGGTGCTGCTTGAAATCGTGCCACATGTCCAACTAACTACATTACATTTTTTCTGGATGTTGTCACATAAAGTAAGTTGCCAATCATTGATATGTACCACCTCTGATCTGTAGCCTTTGAATCATCATATTTTCTTAACTTACAACTTGTTTTCAATCTTCCATTCCAAATATCTTTATCATTTATCTGATATACTTGGTTTGAGAGATAAAAATTCCTTGGTTTCTTTGACATATCTGAAGACCCAAAAATAAATATAATTCTCCAAGTAATGAAATTGAAAACTCATCCTGCATATCCTTTGCAAATATTTGACTCATCCTGTCATCATCACTTCCAAAGATAATATCATAAACATTAACTTCAATTAACAAAATACTATCTTGATTTACCTTGATGTAGAGGTTATTGTCTGTATTCCATTTCTTGAACCCTTGTTGTTGTAAGTATCTATCTATTATGGATTACCATCTTCTAGGGGCATGTTTGAGACCATACAAGGCCTTCTTCAACATGCAAACACATTTTTTATTCTATGATAACTGAAATATTTCACGTCTATTTGATACACTTTAATATTCTTGGACCATGCATAAGCGAGGATCAATCTGATTTCTTCCATTTTGGAAACTGGGGAAAATGTGTCTTCAAAGTCTATACCTTCAACCTGAGTGTATCCTTTACATACGAATCTTGCTTTGTTCCTGGTAACCTGTCCATATTCATTCAATTTTTTTCTGGAGACCCACTTTGTACCAATCACATTCTTGTTCCTTGGCCTTGGAACCATTTCCCAAGTGTCATTCTTCTCTATCTGATCTAACTCTTCATCCATGGATTTGATCTAGAATTAAACCTTACTAGCTTCTTCAAAACTACTTGGCTCAATTGTAGATACTAATGATAGGTGCAGTTGTTTTGGTGAACAAATTCTTCTTCTAGTTTCAACTCCTGTATCTTTATTATCCATAATCTGATTTGATGGATGACACTTTTGTATTCGTTTGCTAGGTGTCTTTGGCACAACTTGAAGATCTTGTTGTTCTTTCTATTGTTCTAACTACTGTTCTTCATCTTACTCTTCTACTTCTTCTTTGTGATCAACCAGTTCCAATGAGTCCTTGCCTTCTTCTTTTATCCTTTGTCCACCTATCTCATCAAACATCACATGGATTCTTTCCACAATTTTGTAGAGCCTTAGATTAAAGCATTTATATGCTTTCCTTGTTTTAGAGTACCCAACAAGTATGCCTTTGTCCACACGAGAATAAAACTTTCCCATTCTTCCATCTTCTCTTTTGATGTAGCATTTTCTTCCAAAAACTATGAAATGCTTCACATTTACTGGTCTTCCTCTCCATAGCCCATAAGGAGTTTTATCTTTGTTGTTTCTAAGCATTCCTTTGTTTTGAATGTGAACTGTTGTATACATTGCATATACCCAAAAGACTTATGTCAACTTGGAATCCATTAACATAGTTAGAGCCCTTTCTTGTATTGTCATGTTATTCATTTCGACGACTCCATTTTGTTGTGGTGTCCTAGAAACAAGGAATTTCGTTTTTATCCCATACTTACTGTATAAACCCATAAATTTCTTTGAAGTAAACTCTCTTCCATTTTCCGATCTCAAGCATTTGATTTTCGAATATATTTCATTTCGACCATCTCCTTGTACATATTGAAGTTCTCGAATTCCTATGAATGCTTCCTACGAAAAACAATTGTAGTCATTCTTGTATAATAATCAACCAATAGCATAAAATACTGCTCAACTTTCAACCTCTTCATTATAGTTGGTCCAACTAGATCAATATGCAAAATTTCCAGTGGTTTTGTTGTGGAGTATTGCTTTGACTTGAAATTGGTCTTGGTCTACTTTCCTTGTTGACAATGATTGCATACAGTGTTGGTTGGCTTCATGATATGGGGGATTTCTCTGACTGCTTCCTTTTTTTGACCTTGAAAAGATTATCTAAATTTATGTGATCCATTCTTTTGTGCCATAGACAAACTTCATCTTCCTTTCCTAAACAACACTTTTCCTTTCCAATTTCACTTAGTACATATATGTTTCTTGGAGTTATCACAGTTTTCACCACCACTCTTCCTGAATCTGCTTTTCTTATCTCGCATTTCTGTGAATCAAACACAAGTTTGTGACCTTGGTCACACATTTAACTTAAACTCGAAATATTGTGTTTCATATCTTCCACTGGTAAAACATTTTCTTCCCTGGTATCCTTATTTTCAATCATGATTATGCCTCTTCCAATGATTTTGGTTGAGTCGTCATTTCCAAAAGAGATTGACCCATCTCTTTCCTTTCCCAAGGATAGAAACATGTTCATATCACATGTCATGTGCTTTGAACAACCACTATAAACATACCAACCACATTTCTTTTGTTGAGATTGTAGAGCGAGTGTGCATTCTCCATTGTTGTACTGATTCTTCTTCCTTATCCATATTCTTTGAGGTTCCTATCTACAACTATTGTTTTTATGTTGTGATTCTCTTGGAGGAAATTTCATTCTACAATATTTGGACTTGTGTCCAAAGTTGTTGCACTTGTAGCATTCTATTTCAGTACTCAAGGATTCAAACCTGTTGTAGTTTCTGCTTTGTATTTCACTAGGCCTTCTTGAATACCGATCTCGTGCATAACTTTCATGGTTGTTTATGTTCCTGTCATTTTGTCTCCAATTTACAACCTTATGTCCAAAACTGTTACATGAATAAAATAATCCAAGGAATATAGTTTGATACCTGGGATTTGGACATATTTTAAAATGAGTTATTCTTTTGAACTCTTCTTCTTCTTGAGGCCTTCTTGTTTCTGACTACTGTTGATTCTGAAATCTGAATCTTCTGGTTGGTGGAGTGTCTCTATGATCTTCCTTGTGAAACTTCTTTTCTTCTTTCTTCTCAGAAGATCCTCTGACTGTCTCTGCCTAGCTTCTTGGTTTTGTTTCTTGATCTATTTTTTTGGATCTTGATCCCTTTTATGTATGTTTGTATTCTAGTCTGTACTTGTCATATGTGTCCTTTGACTACTTGTCATGAATATTCTTTTTTGGAGCCTTGTTCATCAGAATCTTCTACATCCATGAATATGACCCTTTATGTATCACTATCGTTGAATTCATCTTCATCTGATGAGGAATCGTCTTCTTTGGTGAAAAGGATTTTCTTGAAAAAATTCTTTTTCATTCTTTTTCCTTTGTATATTTGTTTACTCTTAGAGTCATATTATTCATTTCTTTTCTTTTTATTATGGGGACATTTATTAGAATAATGACCAATAACATCAAAATTAAAACAAATCAACAAAATCTTACCTCTATATTTTTTGGTTCCCTTTTTAATCCTTATGACAAAGTTGGCTTCTTCTTCATCGTCTTCTAAGATATCACTGCTGCTACTATCTGAATTTTCATTTTGCTTACCTTTTGATTTGTCTTCGTAGATGATTTTAATGTTTCTTCCATTGTAACTGGATTGTCTTGCTATGTTCTCATCTCATAAGCTATGAGTGTCCCATGTAACTCATTCATGTTCAATGTAGCTAGATTTTCTCTCTCTCTTCTAGTGTTGAAATCTTTGAATCAAATCTCATCGGTAGGGATCACAATACCATTTCTACAATGACCTATTCATTTACCTTGTCTCCTAGACCTTTTATACTGTTTAGTACTTCATCAAATCATAAGAAGTAGGCAGCTATATTTTCATCTTCATTCATATTCAATTGTTTGAATTTTTCTCTAAATATTTGAAGTTTAACTTCCTTGAATTTCTCATCTCCATATATATTCTTCATTTTGACCCAGATTTCTTTTGAAAAATCACAGTGCATAACTTTGGTGTATATTGATTTAGCCAAACAATTTAGGAGTGCACTTGTGTCTCTTGAATTATTTTCTTCAATTTTCTTTCCATCTTTATCTATTGGAGGAATGGTTGTTTCTTTGTATCCATCTACCACTTATCGCCAAACAATCTACAATGTTGTGATTCTCTTGGAGGAACTTTCATTCTACAATCTTTGGCTTTGTGTCCAAAGTTGTTGCACTTGTAGCATTCTGTTTTAGTACTCAAGGATTCAAACTTGTTGTAGTTTTTGCTTTGTATTTCACTAGGCCTTTTTGAATAACCCCTCGTGCATAGATTTCATGGTTGTTTATGTTTCTGTCATTTTATCTCCAATTTCCAACCTTATGTTCAAAATTGTTACATGAATAACATAACACAAGGAATATAGTTTGATACCTGGGATTTGGATATATTCTAAAATGAGTCATTCTTCTAAACTCTTCTTCTTCTTGAGGCCTTATTGCTTTAGAATACTGTTGATTTTGAAATCTGAATCTTCTAGTTGGTGGAGTGTCTCTGTGATATTTCTTGTGAAAATTCTTGTCTTCTTTCTTTTTAGGAGATCCTGTGACTATCTCTACATAGCTTCTTGGTTTTGTTTCTTGATCTTTTTTTTGGATATTGATCCCTTTTCTGTATGGTTGTATGCTATTCTGTACTTTTCATGATGTGGCCTTTGACTGCTAATAATATCATCCAAAAATTTAGAGCCGTTCTACATGTTTTTCTTTTGAAGGTCTTTTCTCAATGTGACAATATTTACTTCTAAATTTCCAATGATCCTGTATCTTTTTTCTAACCATTCTTTGAGTGTTTCTTCAATTCTGTTGTCTTCCTCTACTTGGATTTTTAATTTATTGATCATCTTCTCTAGTTCTTCGGAGTTGGAATTTTGAACTCCGTATTTTCATTTTAGTTCTACCTGAAGTGACTTGTTTTTCTTCTTTTCCCTTTTTATAACTTCTATGGCACTCAACAATTATTCTTTGTAGTCAACTTCTGCCTCTTCATATTCTTCTTTGGAGACTTGTTCATCAGAATCCTACTACATCCATGAATTTATGTGTCACTATCGTTGAATTCATTTTCATCTGATGAGGAACCATGTTCTTTGGTGCAACATCTTTTCTTGAAAAAAATCTTTTTCATTCTTTTTTCCTTTGTATATTTGTTTACTCTTAGAGTCGTCTTATTCATTTATTTTCTTTTTATTGTGGGGACATTTATTAGAAAAATGACCAATACCATCAAAATTAAAACAAATCAACAAAATCTTACCTTTATATTTTTCGGTTCCCTTTTTCATCCTTATGATGATGTTGGCTACTTCTTCATCATCTTCTGATATATCACTGCTGCTACTATCTGGATTTTCCTTTTGCTTACCCTTTTGATTTGCCTTCTTAGATGATTTTAATGTTTCTTCCATTGTAACTGGATTTTCTTTCTATGTTCTCATCTCATAAGCTATGAGTGTCCCATGTAACTCATTCATGGTCAAGGTTGCTAGATCCTCTCTCTCTTCTAGTGTTGAAATATTTGAATCAAATCTCATCGGTAGGGATCACAATACCTTTTCTACGATGACCTATTCATTTATCTTGTCTCCCAGACCTTTGATACTGTTTAGTACTTGATCAAATCATAGAAAGTAGGAAGCTATGTTTTCATCTTCATTCATAATCAATTGTTTGGATTTTTCTATGAAGATTTGAAGTTTAACTTCCTTGACTTTCTCATCTCCTTCATATATATTCTTCATTTTGACCCAGATGTCTTTTGAAAAATCACAGTGCATAACTTTGGTGTATATTGATTTAGCCAAACCATTCAGAAGTGCACTTTTGTCTCTTGAATTATTTTCTTCAACCATCTTTGTCTGTTGGAGGAATGGTTGTTTCTTTGTATCCATCTACCACTAATCTTAGTGCATGTATGTGTGTCTTCATTATTCTTCTCTAGAGGGAATAATCTTCCCTATCAAACTGTGTATCCCAATCTTAGAGTAATCCATTATCACCTTCTAGTGGTTTAATTGTCTCTTGAAGGACCTACTTTGATACCAATTGTTGGATTACTGAGAGGGTGGGGGGGGATGAATCAATAATAGAGCCTTTTAATCCTTTTAACCAATATATATATAAGAGTTTTAAATTTATGATCAATTTATCAATATCATTCAATAAGGGTAGAATAAATAAACCATGAACAATGAGAAATCATACACATACAATGTACACCAGTATTTTTAGGTGGAAACCCAATGTGGGAGAAAACCACAGAAAGATTTTTCTTATATGTGTTTAAGAATTACTTTCATTGGAAACACCAACTTCCTTTGTTCTCCAGCTACAACTGGAAGGAGGCTCCAACCCCCTATATTTTCAGGCTACAACCCGAGGGAAGCTCCAACTCCCCAATTCTATGGCACCAACTAGAAGGAGGTTACAACCCCTTGATTATCAAGCTCCAACCCGAAGGAAGCTCCAACTCCATGAATTCTCTGAATCCAACCAAAAGGAGGATACAAACCTACCTAATTCTTAGGCTCCAACCTGA
Organism: Picea mariana; assembly: GCA_032191745.1. Taxonomy (NCBI): domain Eukaryota; kingdom Viridiplantae; phylum Streptophyta; class Pinopsida; order Pinales; family Pinaceae; genus Picea; species Picea mariana. Next base: position 52,677 of record JASDQU010945616.1, read on the forward strand.
AGGAATCTCCAACTCTCTGAGTTCTCCAGCACCAATCAGAAGGAGGCTACAACCCCATTTCCTTGCCCCATCTTGTCGCCCTAAAATATAAGTGGAAAATAAATGATGAAACCATTGTCACTATGTCACTGTGAAATCTGCCACTATAAACCTATAACAATTTGTACCAACAACCTGCTGTCAACCTGTAATATTAACATGTATTCAACCTATACCAATAACTTGTAATCAACCTGTACCAATAACCTGTACGAACATGTACCAACAACCTGTACCAATAATCTCCTCAACATATTAGATCTGATGACATAGATATCATACCTAATATCACAAGAATATAAATGAAACCATATGCAACTTTGTCTCTGTAGTCATGTTCCATACATATGTAAACAATCATAATCATGTTTAATAAAACCTCACATCAACCAAACATCAAACCCTCACTATTATGGCGCATCCTCAAACTGTACCAAAAACATCAACAACACACCTTTGTTTAAATGGATACTTGACATTGAGAGGGGGGGGGTGAATCAGTGTCACAAAACTTTGGACAATTTTCCACATTTCCCAAATTAACTGAACAACAAATATTTATTTCATTTTCTCAATCAATATATATAAAAGAATAAATACTTTATTTATTTATTTAACTTGAATGAATAGATAAGATCAATCTTTGAATATCATCTTCAAACAATTATGAGAGACCCAACTATCTATTACAAGACCCAACTTGTAGTTCTTAGATCCAACTAAGAAATGGGGAATCCAACCCTCATAACAAGTTCCATCTTGTTGATCTCAGATCCAACTGAGATGTGAGGAATCCAATCCTCATACAAGACCCAACTTGTAAACAGGCACCAACCTGATCGAATGAACTGCCATTCAATCCATTATATATAAATATATATACTTCAACAAATTCAACTACATTTATTCTCACGATTTCTTCTTGTTTATAAAGTCGTCCAACTGGTGTGAATTTGAATCATTGTATCTTTTGATATTTGAACCTTTGTACCTTTTCATTTAAATTATAATATTAATATTTAATTAATATCATTTTTCCTTTTATCCTTTATTCATAATGCTCATGAATTAATTCTCTTTTAATCATGACTTTGTGTCGGTTCTTTTGTCTTCATGAGTTGATCACAGACATGGATCGACTCATTATATCATACTCATGCTTTTGTTGTGTTCTTATGTCAAAAACATATCATATTTTGATCTTTTATCAATTCTCTGTATTATTCTAGTGTTAACTCTATGTTGAATTAAATATTTATGAGGCACTTCCTTCAAACCATTTACATGTGACCATATGCACAAAACCACAGGCTTATTGATTTGAGCGTTGCCTCTTATTTTTTTCTTTGTTTCTTTATTCCATATGAATGCAGGTGGCGACCAGACGTTAAGATAAATAAGTGCTTGATCACTTATCAGAATCAAAAATCACGTTTTAATATCCCGATGAGATGGATGACTGTCGACACTTCGAGACTTTGTCCTTCACAACTTCCAACCTTTTTACAAATCTCCCGATGAGTTAGACGATTATTGACACTTCAAGAATTCATTACACGTGACTTGCATCCTCTTACAAATCTACAGATGATTTGGATGACTGTCGGCACTTCGGGACTTCGACTATTCCACTTACACTATCCTTCCACTGTACTTGATCAATGGTCGAGAAACATCCCAAAGTAGATCAACGGTTAATGTTGACTTCGACCTTCGGTGCTTCGGGTGATTTATCCTTCATAGTTCTCTCGAAGTGATATTCCCCGAAGTGTAAACCTTGAGTAACTTGACTTCATCCAATGGACATTCTTTAACCCAAAAAAGGCTTAACACAATCCAACAGTTTTTGGGAATTCAACTATTCAGGATTTCGGGCCTTTGGCCTTGCTTATATTTCCCTTCCACTCTATAGATCAGATGATCAATATCGCTCCCAAAATATTTCTCAGATCAGATGACTTACATTACTTCAAGACATTTGTGGCTTACTTTGTCCTTCCACTAAACATGATCTGACGGTCCTAATATCTCCCGAAGTGTTTCTTCAGATCGGGTGGTCCTCATTTACTTCGGGACTTTGGCCCTCAAGTGATCTTACTTGTTCTCAACCCTTTTCTCCTAAAGTGGTCAGTGCCGAAGTTGACAACTGCTACCTTGGCGCGCTCTGAATAGATCAGACAGTCTTCATCTTTGCTTATCCTATCCTTCCACTTAACTTGATCCAATGGTCAATGTGGATTGCAGAACCATAACTTGCGAGTGGTTTAATTTGTCTCCCAAGCTCTGCAATTAAAGTTGTGCAATTGTTGTTGTGTCAACCATAGTCATTGATATTTGAATCGATGAGATCTGATGATCTAGAATAATTGTGGGATTGTAAATAACTTTGAGTTTAATTCTCCCTTTGCGCTCTACAATCAATTCATGTCATTGCTCTTGTGCTTGCGAATCCAATGGTCATGACTTAATCTGATCATTTGGTAGATCAACCATATTCATTGATCTTTGAGTTGATGATATTTGACGATTTAGACTAATTGCGGGATTGGGAATAACACGTTGTTTAATTCTCCTTTTGTTCTCCTCAATCCATCCCTGTCGTTGATTTGTGCTTGCATATCCAATGCTCCTAGTTTTCTTTTGGATATTTTGATCCCTATCACGTTTATGCACTGTGATTTCTCTGTTAATATTTGATCATAGGAACATTGTTGATCCTATCATTATCAACAATAATCACAAATTGCTTCAACCTTAAGGTGATGTTCTTCTGTCGATCTTTAGTATACTTTTCCTCCTGAGATTAACCTTACTTCTCTGTTGCTTCTCTTTCCATCATTGACTCTTCATTACACATGGAAAAACCTTATTGGCCATCTTGACACTAATGCCAAATGTATAATTGTTCATGACTGATTCAATTTCCCATAATAACAACTTATCTTGACTGTTGACGTCAATGACAACACATCAATAACAATATGTCCAACAATATCCCCCTTTGTCATTGAGGGAAACACACTAACTTCATACACAAACTCCCCCTCTGATGATGATTCTCTCCTCTGAAGTTACTCTCCCCCTTTGAAATGAATGGAAAAGGGTTGCTCCCTTTAAGATCAACCTCTGTTTGTCTGCATGTTGTTGACCAAAATATGAATTTGGGAAGATCCTCCTGGAATCATGTTCTGCTTGCCATAACTGAATGACCCCCCTGTCAATATGATCTCTCCACTTCTGACTACTCTCCCCCTTTGTTTCTGAAAGGGTAGCTCTTCCTAACAAGGTCTCTTCCCATGTTAATTTACTAACTTCTTATCTCAATTTATTGGGATTTTTGTGTTCAACTAAGTAGTCTTGTTGATACCAATTTTGTTGTGATAATGTCTTTCAAAACTTAATCTAATTACTTTATTATTTAATAACCAAAATACTCCTCTTGATTTTTTACTGACTTTCGTTTGTCAAATAGAACAAGAGGATGAATCTTACTGATCTTTGTTGGAAAATGTTAAACAGGTAGCATATGCTTGTCATTGATGGCAAGTACAACAATGATGATGGCTTGAGTACAGCAGTGATGATCAACAGGAAAATAGAAGATAAGTCCAGGAAGATTGAATGATCGAAGGCAACGCAACATTGACAAAATGATCGAAGGCCCGAGAATCATTTCTGATCATTGGATCTCATTCAAAATTCCCGAAAGAACGAGGGCTGTCAGATCATAATATAGACAAGAAGAGCGCTGAACAGGAGGATAGATCTCAGACGTCAGATCTGAGCGCAGGGTCTAACCACTGTTGGATCGAGGAGAACCTGCACGATCCTTAAAGAACAAGGAGAAGCGGGCATAATCACGATATGTGAAATCGGGACTTAATCTGAGCCATCAGATTGAGGTTGAATCTGGACCGTTGATCCCAGTCCATGTCGGAGTTTCGAGGATCGCGAGTTAAACATGTCAAGGATTATTAACATTAGGAATCCTAAAATTGCGATATGCGATATTATGATTTAATCGCAGCCATCAGATCAAGATAAGATCTCGACCGTCGATCCGACTCACGTCAGCAAACCACGTCAGCTAGGAACACATGGCACAACCAGGTAATGACAAGTGTCAGACTGATTCAACATTTCAGGCACATGTAAGTCACGAATCATAGTGACACATGGCAGTATTCAACACGTGTCAATCCACGTGTGACGTTAGCATATGTACACCACTTCGGAGTTTCAAGGATTGCATGTTGGAGATGTCAAAGAAACAATGCAACAGGAATTTCGATATCGCGATATGCGAAATCGCGAAATGATCTGAACCGTTAGATCAAGTGTTGATCTGGACCGTTGATTCCAGTCCATTTCGGAGTTTCAGAAATTGAAAGATGGAGAAGTCAGAGACTCTAAACATTAGGAGTCACGAAATCGCGAAATGGGAAATCGTGAAAGCGCCTTATGCATAAGGCTGTGGTCACAGCCCTTGGACACATCATCGAGAGATGGAGGAAAGAGATAGAGCAACCAAGATCATTTTTGGGGATCGCGACTTGGAGAGGCAAGAACTCAAAGCAACAAGAGTGCCGAAATTGCGATTCAATCGCAGCTGTTGAATATAGATCAGGTGGAGAACAGATGGCATGTGGGGAGGAGAACGATACAAAATGTGACATGACAGGAATGGGGCCCTTCCTCAATACCCCACCATTCCGGACCCCCCCACCTTTAATTAAAGGCAGAATGGAAAAGGGGGTCCAGAATCGGATGAGCATTGTTGATCTAGGTACTTTAATCCTGACCGCTCGAGAGATGCGCGCCAAATTCCGGACCCCCCCCCGCTTCGCTTAAAGGTAGAATGGCAACGGGGCTCTGGAATCCAATCCCGACGGTAGATCTAGGAGCACAGACTCTGGCCGTCCAGATTTGCTCGCTGCATATCCAACGGTGCAGATGAATTTAAACAAGATCGGAGGGCTACTGAGGCACGACATAGTGAAACTTCCAGAAACCATTGATGACGTCTGCTAGAGAATTCAAAGAGACCTCTGTGTGATCCCCAGAGGAGATGAAGAGTCTCCAAGCTTTGTCCAGTGAAGGAAGACTATTCTTATAAGGGATTGAGAGATGGATGAGCATTGAAGTCTGCAACTGAAGTAGAGAAGGTGAGCTTGAATTTCACAGAGAAGACGAAGAGTCTCAACTGCCAGAGAGAAAAATGAATCTCGGCATGACACCTAGTGATGATAGACACAGGGGCTGAACTGCCAGAGAAGTTGATGAGTCACGATGATGATCACGCAGAGCACTTGAGATGTGGAGGAGAATGGCGCAGAGTCAGCATGCAGAGGCATTGCAAACATTGCATGCACAAGGGGCACAGAAGCTATATGTACACAATAAAGAGAAGAGATGCGGTTGCTATTGCTGTTGGAGTTTGTTGTGGTTGTTGTTGTTGAAGGTGATTCATGTGTGAAGAAGGAGGAGAGTGCAGCAGCTGAATTGCACAAAAGAGGAACTGTGGAGTGAATGGACATGGCACACAGAGCATAAAAAGTAGAAGGGCAGACAACGCAAGTCATGTGTGCATAAAGACAATGAGGCAGACAGAGCAACGAAATGCAATAGAAAAATGATGAGTCTGGTAAGCCATTGTTGAATATCATATCACTGTAATAAGTTTCAGTAGCAAAGATTTATATTTCAGGGTGAAAGGGAAGTGCTAGGGAGGACTATTGTCCTCATAGATTCAAGTGGGTGCTTGAACACAGGGAGTTGTAGCCTCCATCTGGTTGTAGCCAAAGAAACCAGGGTGGCATGGTGGTGCAAGGGAGAACTCTTGTTCTCTGTTATACAGGTTGGTGCCTGTATGATTGGAAGTTGGTGCTTCCATCCAGTTGGTGCTGGAAACACTCATGGATTTGGTGTTTCCTTCTAGTTG
>JASDQU010945616.1:63959-79524 GCA_032191745.1 Picea mariana
AAAGGGCAATATTAATAAGGCCTTTCAATAAAATAGAATAAGGTGGATGTAAGAAGACCTAATAGAAGATTCCGCTTCTAGAAGGATCTTCCTCTAGATGCTTCTTTTTAGTATAAATAGGAGTCGAGGGTATGAGAACCCTAGCTTGGATATTATTGTAATAGAGCTCTGCTCAACTAGAGGTTTCCCCCTCAAAGAGGCCCATGAACATTGCTTTCAGATTCAAAGTGTTATTTTTGTTGTTATTCTTATATCATTTCAGTGTTATTGTGGTGAATGTTCTGGTTATAATGTTGTTGTTCTGCCATTACTAGGTTATATTGCACATTTGTTGGCCACCCTTGTAACCCCTGTTGGTACTCCATCGAGTGGTAGTGCATCATACATCACCTCTGTACAGATCTACCTAGATTACCTGAAGCCCTCTTTAGATAAACCGATCAGCCACTTGACTACTATAGTGTCACCGAGAACAGCACTCGAGAAGATACTCTCTAGTACCTGGGCAGTCGGGTAGTATGGCTAAGGGTATGGTCTATCCTCCTTAGTTAGTGCCCTGAGATATTGGGACGAGTGATACTATTGGACCCCTTACATATATCAAAGATCTATAGCACAGGGAAAACCCTTGTCTATAGAACCCTTGAATACCTAACCCTTGGGGACATAAAACATAAACAAATTAAAACAAACAAGATCTATTGTCGCGCAACTATGTTAGGGTTGCCAAGTAAATACACATTTCTTTCTGGTTAAGAATTTGGGCATTTCCTCTATACAGTATTCTTTAGACCAGAGTATAATGCCATAAAAAATAAAAATTAAAAAAAATAAAAAAATAAAAAAAATTCTGGAAAAATTTTCACCATTATTTCAGACCTATTCCATTGGATTCATCTATTCGCCTTTATCACATTCATCCATATCATTTTTTTAGAAAAATTTTTTTACCCCACCCACCCCTTTTCAGTTCCCCCATCCTCATGGTCCATACTCGTATCCAAGACTTGGAATCTCACTTCAACACCTTGCAATCTGGTCTCATTGAGACCCAACAAGAAGTGAAACAACTCAGTGCCAATGTCACCGCCATCAATACAACCATGCAGTCCTCAATGGGCGAAATCAAACAAGACATTACCACCCAACTTGAATCGGTCTTTTCGACACTCTACACCAAACTTCATATCCCTATAGATAACCCTTCCTCTTCCTCACCCCCACATACTGAAGGTGACCATTCCTCTCATTCCCATACCTTGTAGAACCATCACTTTCAATGTGAACTACGCCTTCCACAGGTGGATGTGACCAAATTTGAAGGCTCGGACCCCACTGGTTGGGTAACCCAAATGGAACATGACTTCTCTTTGTACAACATTACAGATGACTTGGCCAAACTTCAATATGATGTTCTCCATCTAGATCAAGAACGTTGGCAATGGTGGCAATGGATAAAAAATTCTCGTCAAGGGTATATTGCTTGGAAACTTTATAGCTACCTTTGAGCGCCTGGCTTTTAGAACATAGGGCATGTCTGATACCTTTTTCCGAGAGTGTTTTATCAGTGGCCTCAAGGATGAAATTTGGGCCCATGTCCTCATGGATTAGCCTGAGAGTTGGGTGGAGGCTACCAAAAGAGCTAAAGAAGCACAATAGGTTGTATCTTCTCAAAACCACAAACCCTCCTTCATCCCTCACCCTAAACCAGTAAATCCCACTACTCCCTCTACTCCATTAAAGATCCAAAAATTGATTCAGGATGAAATGGATGAACGCCAACTCAAAGGCCTTTATTATAAATGTGATGACAAATATTTCTCAGGCCACAAGTGTAACAAACAAAATCTTTTTATGGCCATCTCCGAGGAGATTTCGGAAGAAGATGAAGAAAATCCCTCTATGTCTGAATCACCTGAATCCACTGACATAGCCCCTCCCTTAGACCCTCCCAAAGTAGAACTAGTCATTTCTCTCAATGCTCTCACTGGCTTCTCCACTCCCCAAACCCTCAAGCTAATCAGTTACATCAAGCATCGGAAGGTCATCATTATGGTTGATAGTGGCAGCACCCATAATGTTATTCATTGGTGCATTTCCCAAGAAACTCATTGCTACATCCATGCCGTCAATAATTTCCAAATCATGATTGCTAATGGTGGTTCCATGAAATGTGGAGGGCGTTGTGAAAATGTGTGTCTCCAAATTGGTGACTACCACTTGAAATCCCACATGTTTGCTATCGACATCGGAGGTTTTGACATTGTGCTGGGTGCAGACTAGCTATGGACTTTGGGTCCCATTCTCATGGATTTTAAAGACTTAACCATGCAATTCGATGAGGAGGGCCACCAACATAAGTTCCAAGGCATCACCATCGGTTCACCTGAGATCATTAGTTCCCATCGCATGGAAAAGCTGCTCAAAAAGGGTCATTCTGGTGTTATGGCCCAACTCCATACCATACAAGCAATAGAGACAATGACCCTCGGTACTGCAATACCTCCAAGCCATCCTTTCTAAACATCAATTGGTATTTTCCACTCCCCAAGGCCTCCCTCCTTCCCATGGTGTTCATGATCATTCCATTCCCCTTGTACTAGGAATCCTTCCTCCCAATATCCGTCCGTATCGTCACCCCTTTTCCCAAAAAAATGAAATTGAGAAAATGGTCCAGGAACTCCTTAATGCAGGTGTTATCTGCCCTAGTATGAGCCCGTATTCGTCTCCTGTGGTCATGGTCCTGAAGAAAGAAGGTTATTGGCAAATGTGTCTTGACTTCTGTGCCCTCAACAAACTTACCATCAAAGACAAATTCCCCATTCCTGTCATTGATGACCTCCTGGATGAATTGAGTGGCACCCAATTCTTCACTAAACTGGATCTTTGTTCAAGCTACCACCAGATACGTATGAAAGAGGTAGATATTCCCAAGACTGCCTTTAGAACTCATGAGGGCCACTATGATTTTTTGGTCATGCTCTTTGTCTTGTGTAATTCCCCCTCCACCTTCCAAAGCCTCATGAATCATGTCTTCCCTCCTTTTCTCTGCCATTTTGTCTTAGTTTTCTTTGATGATATCCTCATTTATAGCAAAACCTAGACAGACCATCTTGCTCATGTGGATCGAGTTCTCCATCTACTCTCTTAGCACCAACTTTTCCTGAAATAGTCTAAATGTTCTTTTGGCGCCTCAGAAATAGAATACTTGGGTCATCTAGTTGGCAAATATGGTGTCAGGGTGGATCCTAAAAATATTGAAGCTATGCAAGAATGACCTCACCCAAAGACTCTTAAGAGATTGCATGGATTTCTAGGCATAACAGGGTATTATCACAAGTTTGTTGAGAATTATGGTAATATTGCAGCACCTCTCACTGCTCTCCTAAAAAAGAACTCTTTCACTTGGACTCCAGCTGCTTCTCAAGATTTTCAAACCTTGAAGATGGCCATATGCACCACTCCAATCCTCGCCCTTCACAATTTCACAAAGACCTTTGTGTTGGAATGTGATGCCTCAGGGAAAGGAATTGGTGATGTCTTTATGCAAGAGGGTCAACCTTTGGCCTTTACCAAAAAGCAACTATCTAAAAGAAATCTAGGAAAATCCATCTATGAAAAGGAAATGTTGGCTATTTTGCATGTCGTGGATCTGTGGTGTCCTTATCTATTGGGACAATGGTTTCAAATTAAGATAGACCATCAAAGCCTCAAGTATTTTATGGAACAACACATTTCCTCCCAGAACAACAAAAATGGGTGACTAAACTCTTTAGATATGGTTATGAGATCATTTATAAGAAATGAAAAGACAATGTGGTTGTGGATGCACTTTCTCGAAAATATGAAGATGAAGGATCCCTTTCTTCTCTTTCATTCATTATACCAGACTGGCTCCAAGCCGTTCGCCAAGAATGGCTACAAGATCCCAAAAGTTCGCAGTTGATCCAACAATTGCAGTCCAATGCTCCAACTTCCCCAAGGTACTCTTGGCTCCATGAGGAACTTTGATACAAAGGTTGTTTGTATTTAAGTAAACAATGAAAGCTTAAATCCATGGTACTTTCTAAGCTTCATGCTACACCCATAGCAGGGCACTCTGAGTTCACAAAAACCTATGACAGGGTCAAACGTTCTTTTTTCTGGGATGGTATGAAATAGGACATTCCTAATTTTGTAGTTGAATGTGACGTGTGTCAACGCAAAAAGGGAGAAATAGTCAAATCACCGGGCACACTACAACCGCTCCCGATTCCACCTGTTATTTGGAATGATATCTCTATGGATTTTATTACCGGCTTACCCAAATCGGGAAATAAATCCGTCATCATGGTGGTTGTTGATCGCCTTTCCAGGTATGCTCATTTCTGCGCCCTTCAAAACCCATTTACATCATCCACGGTGGCTCAAATATCCATGGATTAGGTCTTCAAGATTCATGGCATGCCGCACTTTATTGTTTCTGATGGTGACCCAACTTTCAGAAGCAATTTTTGGCAAGAACTATTCAAGATACAAGGCATAGAATTGCATCTCACCATAGCTTATCATCCCCAGACTGATGGCCAAATGGAAGTTGTCACCAACTGTTTGGAAACATATTTGAGGTGGTTTTCCTCAAAAAATAAAAATCAGTGGGCTCAATGGTTACCCCTAGCTTAATGGTGGTACAACACTTCATACCATACAACTACACACATGACTCCTTTTGAAGCGGTATATGGATAGAAGCCACCTTCAGTTCTCTCATACTTACCGAGTGCCTCGAAGGTCTAGGCAATTGAACTAACACTTACAACTCGAGAGGCTATTCTCCATACCCTCAAAGAGAATTTTGTCATGGCACAAAATCACATGAAGCAATAAGCAAATCAAGGTCGCTCTGAACGTCAATTTGTGGAAGGGGATCAGGTGTTTCTTCAATTGCAACCTTACAAGAAAACTTCCCTCAAGGTCGAGCATTGTCAGAAGCTAGTGCCCAAATTTTATGGTCCTTATACCATGCTCAAGTGTGTGGGACAAGTCGCCTATCAGTTAGCTTTGCCCAACCATTCGAAGCTACACCCTGTTTTTCATGTTTCATGCTTAAAGAAGGTGATTGGAGCTAAGTTCCAAATTCAAACCAACCTTCCAGAGTTAGCTAAAGAAGGATCCATTTGGCTACAACCAGAAGCGGTTTTGGACCAGCATGAGCATCTCCTATGTTAGAGAACCATCAAGGAAGTTCTAGTCTAGTGGAAAGATACAACTCTAGCAGACACCACTTGGGAACTAGCTACCATTCTACAACAATTTCCTCATCTCAAGCCTTGAGGACAAGGTTGTTTTTAAGGGGGTGGACATGTTAGGGTCATAACCCGCACATAGGTAGAACAATATATTTGGATGTAATAAAGGGCAATATTAATAAGGCCTTTCAATAAAATAGAATAAGGAAGATGTAAGAAGACCCAATAGAAGCTTCCACTTCTAGAAGGATCTTCCTCTAGATGCTTCTTTTTAGTATAAATAGGAGTCGAGGGTATGAGAACCTTAGCTTGGATATTATTGTAATAGAGCTCTACTCAACTGGAGTTTTACCCTTCGAAGAGGCCCATGAACATTGCTTTCAGATTCAAAGTGTTATTTCTGTTGTTATTCTTATATATTGTGGTGAATGTTCTGGTTATATTGTTGTTATTCTACCATTACTAGCATTTTATTTCTGTTCTGCATACAATTTATATCTGGTATATTACACTCTCATAAGGACCTTTTGCCTGAGAAAAGTGACTGTTGTCTTCTTCTACAAAACATATTTTTAAGATGAGTTCATAGGCTGCATATATTGTAGGGTGTGAAAACCCTGATTCTCGCAGGCTACTCTATACTTGGATTGCGAGGTGTTTGCAGTTTGCTCTATAAGCAAGGTGCAAACCTGCTTCAAAGCTTAAAAGAAAGATAAGGTTACGAAGGTTCTAGAAGAGGGTCTTCTATAAAATGAGTTGGCGTTCGCATGGTTGGAATCCTACTGACTTCTTAGATTTAGTGGGATCATCCTCATCCCTTTAACGATCTCACCTTCTCCTATATAATGAAAAGTTTCTCAAGGAAGAGGTTAAACAAGATTGAATAGAGAATTGATGAAATAATAGATTTAGAATTGTATGAGGAATCATGTTTGAATTGATGCTTGAGGCCTTCATTTATCCATAAATCCATAGTGGATCTTCTTCATACAAGTGTGGAGCAAGTGTGTGTGTTGGAACGAAGGACCACCGAAAGGAAACTTGCGACATCAAGGCAATCTGGTTGTATCTTCTACTTTCATTTAATATAAATGCAGTGGCATGTCCCTTTCCCATAAAATCACTCTTATTTTATTACATGACTCCTTGATCACATGTTTAGGTCTTCATTGAATGTATTATTGTTTCTTTCACCTTGGTCGATTTGTGTTGCTGTAGATCTGATATCACAAGGCTACCGAAGCGAAGCAGGGACAACAAAGACATAAGGAAGCAATATCTAAAGGTATGTCACTTATTCCTTCTTTGATGACAAATTCAATGATTGTAACTTAGGGAAAGCGTCTTGTCCTATCCTGTTTTTTTCTAGATCTAGGTGGATCTAGGGAGATCTGTTAATGTCTGCATATACCGATTTATCCTATAAAAAAATTGGCGACTCCATTGGGGATACAACTCATTTTGTGGTTTTTTGTTGGCCATTTTCTCTTAGCCTACTTTTTTTTCATTTCCAACCAGTCTCTGAGTTTGTAGGAGACCCATATAGACTCTCTGGACCTAGAAGTTCACTCAAATTTTTTGTCCCTTTTCCAAATTCTCCTTGATTACAAACGGTCTCGCACTGTACCTATCTATAGCCTGCAAGAAACATTAATTTTTGCACCCTACTGTTCAGTCTAGTGCAACCTTCTCACACCCTACCAGTGTCTAGACTACAAGAATTCCTAATTTTCACATTGTACCCCACTACTAGGCTGCGAACTCATTTGTAAAAGTTTTGGATTAGGTCTTCTTGTCTTTTCTGATGCCCAGATTTGTTTTTTTACCTGGGAAGAACTTCTTTTGCCAGTGTTTGACTATTTCTTGACTTTAAATCTTGCGGTTGATTGGTTTTCAGTGATCGAAAAATCTTTAATCAGTTTTCCCAGTTTTTACTTCTTGACCTTTTATCAACAAGGGTATAATCTCTGATCCTAAGATCTGAGTGCTTGTTTGGTCAAAAGTCTTTGATTGGATTAAAAGTTGGGATTAATTGTTCTTTTAGATTGCTTGCTTCTTGGAAAGTTTTTTGTCCATGTGCATTTGAAGAGACCTTTTCTTGTCAATTTTTTATTTTTTATCTCCATTGAAAGATCGATTTGGGTGTTTGTTGAGTATTTTATTTTCATTGGTTGCTTACCTTTTCTTAGTTCCATCCCTATTTTTTGGTTTCTAAAAAAAAAAAATTAAAGTCTTTTTCTTGTAAGCAATCATTTATTCGAAAAATATTGGCATTAAATTATTGAAAGAGAACGAATAGTGAATTTACATTGTCAATGATTGTTTGGTACTACATTTAAAAATAGAATTGTACATTGTAGTTTGCATTGTTCCAGAAAACTCCTTTTTCCCTGCTGTAGACAGAATTCATCGAACGAAAGTTTGTATCATTCATTTCTATTTACGCATTTTTGGGTCAAAGTCTTACACACCATTGGTTTCATTTTCGTCTCCCTCTTGAGTAACAATAGCCTTTAATAATATTGGGCAACTTTAAAATTCAACTAGTAACATTTTCTAAGGCTCTTTTGCACCAACATTAGCTAGGCTAGAGCTTTGGAATAGGCAGTGAGACACACTCTCCAAAGCGCAAAACACACAATAGTATCTTGTGATAGGGAGTGCCAAAATCCATTTGCAACATTTTGTCCTGGGAAGCCCTTCTCACACAAGGGTCAAACCTGATGTCGCATTGAGATTGAAAGAGTTACCCACCCTGCTTTGTTGATCTCAATGTAGAGATTGCACGTATTACAAGGGTTGCTTGAAGGTATACCCACAATGATGAGTGGAAGCCTCTCAAGTTGATTTCGGGTTAGATACCCTGCCCTTGCATGTGGATCGGACTGTCGACTGTTTCCCCAGGCATCATTGTTGTTTGTGGTAACTTTAGTATCCTATCTTCTTAGAGTCTTACACAAGGTGACTGTGGAGGGGTAAGTCTTCACAGTACCTGAAATCGACGTTGGCCAGAATCACTCGGGCTCCTTGGAGGGTATACCCATGATTATGTGTGGGAGCTTGCACTAGGGTGTAAGTTCGTTAAGCAGGTCGTCAACATAACTTTTCCACCCTAGCCCAGTCGCTTCTTGTCTCAACGTCACGATGTTGGATTTCATCACCAACTAGTGACTTCGGAATAGGAAGGTCTTGTTTGCTTGGTTTTGATTCCTAGATTTTACTAGCACGTGTTGTTTGTTTCCATAAGTTGGCCATAGAATTTATTTCGTAAGATTTTAGCTCAATCACCATTGACCCTCCATGTCACTCATTTAGAATGCAAGGACTACCCCCAAAAGATCTGGAAGGTTCTCAACCCTTTCCTACCAACTCACCGGAGGGCTCTCCTCAACAGAGTGAAGTCCAAGACATTGCCACTCTACGAGTGGAAATAACTAACTCTTTAGAACAATTCCGAATTATAGATTCTCTACAGGGCTTGTGACTTCCTCCCGACTCTGTGAGACATATTGTTCGAGTGAATTCATCTAGAGAAATTGTTGTTAAGTCTTCTAGACTACCAACCGGACCTTTCACAGGCCCTAAAGGTTAGGATCCTTTTTGGACTACTAGCATTTTTAGAAGGGATCTCTTTGGCTCAGGAGTAGGCATTGATATCACTGTCACACATGAGCTACCCGAAACATATGATCCAGACGCGATACATTTTACTATTGGCTATTATTTCCTTGGTTCACATGCTCAGCCAATCGACATATTTTGACTACCCCCCTTCAAATGGCCCATTATACAATGGTCCCAGATACTATGAATCTTCACACCGGGAATACGGTGGCTAGCCAATCTCCCATTGGCACACCTAGACCTACTTCATACCTTTCCCCCAGATATAATCCGTTAAATGATTCTATCCCTGTTCCTACTCAAGGTCCATCTAGAGTTTCTAGATTTTTCCCCCTCCTTAACATCATGTTGTTCCTGGTTTTATTCTGACACTTCCTTGGCCCCCTTCCGGAGGGTCTCTTCCATCCCCTATCGAAGGAACCAACCCTAGTGGCACCACCTAGTCTTTCACACCTAATTACCAGATTCCTGTTGGTAGAGAATTTCACCCTCGAGGCCAAACACAATCCCCTTTTGGAGGTCAAATCCCAATTGGGATGTAATCCCCAATTGGAGGGAAACCCCCACCTACCCCACCCTATGGACATAACATACCTATAGCCTTGGCCCATTATTGGAACTATCTTATCCAAAATAATCCTCAATCGACTAGGGGGAAACAACCAACCATATCCAGGTACAGGCCAACCATATCCAGGTCCATCCAATCCCATTTAGGGCTCGAATGCTCGACCCAATGTCCCTATTCAAGGGAACAACCCCAACCAATACAACCCTATAAATTACATGCCTCCACACCAACAATTGAATCTGCTCGAATCTTCACATTATATGAAAACTGCTTACAGTCCTACTGGTATACCTATGGGACTCCCTCTCCAAAGTCACCAGTACCCCCACGTGAATAGACAATTACCCTTCTTAGCCACTCTTGACATCCCTGATCTGTCTAGAATTTTAAATGATCCTATCGGTCACTCTCCTCAATGGCCCATAATACCTGCCAAACTACCATATGACATTCCTAAGTTCGATGGTAAACCAGGAGAGGACCTGAAAAATCATGTAATGAATTTCCACCTTTGGTATTCATCCAACTCTTTGATGAATGACTCTATTCAATTACGTCTTTTTCAGCGAACTCTCACAGGTTCCACCATGAAGTGGTATATAGAATTACCATGAGGCTTCTTCACTGACTTTAACAGCCTTGCCATGGCTTTCCTCAACCACTACCAGTTACCGATCCGTTACGAAACGAGAACCAAAATTTTGAGTTCTTTCAAACAAACCAAAGGCGCTCATATCTCTGATCACATTCATGAGTGGCGAAGGAGACAACGTCTCATCAAACTTGAGCTTCCCGATCAGTTACTGGCCGAGTGGTTCATGAAATCATTCATGAATGACATCGCTCATGACATCACCATGGGTGGATTTGTCATAGAAGAACATGCGATCAGTCGTGCTCAATACCTTGACCTCGTTTACTCACAAAAGGGTACTCTTTACGATTTACTCCCTGATGCACCTCGTCCTTCTACTACCGCTACTTCAACTACTCTTGTTGATTCTCATGTGGCTGATGGTGTGATTGGAACTTTCCATGCCCAACCCCAATCCGCACAAGCCTCTTCTAGCAACCCCAAGTCCGTTGCTTCTAATGTTCAACATGCTCTGTCTCCTACTCCTCCCGCTGGCAAGACTTCTGAGGTGAACTATGTTCAATCTACCCCTACCAGAAAGAATAAATCCAAAAAAGGGAAGGGTAAGAATAAGGAGGATAAAAATAATTTGCAATCTGAGAATACCAAAACACAACCTGTTGACGATAAGGATAAGAGAAAACCTCGATACCCTTGTCTTATCTATGGTGATGAACACTACACTAAGGATTGTACAAGATGAGCCGAGGTTACCAAGTTCCTTCAAGGGACCCCGAAACCGTCTACCCTGGCCGTGTTTTCATAACCCTTCCCTTCTCAACAGTAGGCCCAATTGGTCATTCATGACCAACCTTCCCCGTCCACTACATCCTATGTCTTAATGTGTACAGGTGATTCAAAGAAGAATAACATCACACTTACCACTCGAGGCAAAGATTATTCTTCCTCCAAAGAGAAGGTTGATGAAATACCTCCTTTGTTGGTCCAACCATCTCCCTCGGCTCCACCTACCAACGGTCCTCTTCATCTCGAACGACCAAGCCTAGAAACAGTTCTTCGCCCTCCCCCAAAGGGTGTTGTTCGAAATTCTACTTTCAATGCTAATGCGCATGTTGCCCAAAACTACAGTATTGTAGAAGATCTGGCCCAATCACTGTTAGCGATGTCATCCTTTGAAGTCCTTCAGATTTTTCCTACACAACGTAAGGCACTGTTGAAAGCCATTGGTGGAATTGACCCTACAGATACAAATTTAATAATTTTTGACTTGGAAGATCACATTCCAAGGTTACCCCCTCAACTTGCATTTCAAATACAAGTTGTTGTCTCCGACAAGAACATTTGTAGAACAGTTATTGATGAGGGTGCCTCGACGTGTGTCATGTCTATTGCCTACTGGAAAGCCATTAGCTCTCCTCCCTTAACCGAATCACACAAAACACTCAAATCCTTTAATGGCTCTGGATTTAAGCTTTATGGTGTCCTCCCTTCGTTACGTATTACATTAGAAGGAAAAATGGTCAACATTGAAGTTGAGGTCTTTGACGCTCCTCTCGATTACAACCTTTTACTTGGCCATAGTTGGATCGATTCCATGCATGCAGTTGTGTCCACTCTTTTCTGTGTTGTACATTTCCCACATCAAGGAAAAGTAATTACGATGGACTAATTGGCCTTCTTTAACTCTGATACATGTACCAACAACGTACCTTTCATTGCAAAAACACCCCCTGGATATGAGAATGTCGGTGTGGGTCTTCTTAAAGATTCCTATTTGATGGGTACTTTCCCCATTCCACCACCCGATGTTCTACATATGTTTGTCGCCTCGATCAACATGATTTCCACCTATGTTCGAGAAACCTTTGTGTCTTATGACCTGTGGATAGTACCCAACCCCATTGATCATCTTCGCTATGGAAACCAAATGCCTTTGAGTCCGGTTGAATCCACTTATCAAGCCATTCAATCGACAACCCCTTCTACCCCCTCTCTTGGTGATTTATCTCTGAATCCATTCTGTGTCATTTTTCCTATAGATGAGATGATTATGTCTGTTATGTCCATGGAAGATACCCCTTGGGATGATGAACATCATCGTTCCATTCTCTTCCTGGAACACCACACCATTGAGAGTTACCAACGAATCTTGACTTTGTCGACCGTTGCCATCATTTCTACCATTCCCGAGTCTACACATGATATGTTATACGAAGGGAACTTAAGTAATATCTCAACCACCATCCCCCTTGACATATCCATTAAAACTGGAGTTGTCGAAAATGTGCATATCAAAGCTTCGTGTTCCAATGATGAAGTTGTCACCTACAAGTCTCTTTTTCAAGAATTTTGTGTTGTCTTCGCATGGAGCTATGAAGAAATGCCGGGTATTGAGCTCGGCATTGTTGTACATGAGATTAAGACATACCCGTGCGCTAAACCCATCTGTCAATGACTTCGTCTGGTCCACCCACGTAAAGCAGCTGCTATCAAGCTTGAAGTTGAGAAACTTCTTAAAGTTGGCTTTATTTACCCTGTGGCTCTAACTGAATGGGTTTCCAATCTTGTTCCGGTTAACAAGAAACAAGGTACGATCCGCGTGTGCATTGGTTATAGATATATTAACAAATCTTGTCCTAAAGACAACTTTCCCACCCCCTTCATTGACCAAATCATCGACGAATGTGTTAGGAGTGAAATCTTCTCTTTGATAGATGGGTTCTCTGGATATAATCAAATCAATATCGTACCCGTCGACCAACACAAGACAACTTTTATTTGTCCTTGGGGCACTTTTGCCTACCAGAAACTACCCTTTCATTTAAAGAATGCCGGCACAAATTTTTAACGTGCTATGTATTATGCCTTTCATGATATAAAGCACATTGTCAAACCATATCTCGATGACCTACCGGCTCATTCCATGCATCGTGTAGATCATCCAACACACCTCCGAGCCATTTTCCTTCGATGTCAGTTTTACCGTATACACTTAAAACTGCACAAATGTGTTTTTTGTGTAAAATCTGGCCGATTTCTAGACTTTATTGTTTCATGTCAAGGGATCAAGGTAGATCCTTTGAAGGTCAAGGTGATTCTTAATCTCCCTCCTCCTTCCTCACTTCGCCAGCTACAAAGTTTTCAAGGGAAGGCAAACTTTCTACGACATTTCATCCCAAACTATGCTGAGTTAACACTCAGATTTACTCGACTACTCAAGAAAGGTTTTGAGTTTGTATGGGATACCACTGCCAACAAATCGTTCGAATCTTTGAAACTGACTTTAACCCGTACCCCTCTACTTTTCCCACCCGATTACAGTTGATATTATTTCTTTTATCTCGCAGCCTCAGACTCTACCATTGCTATGGTTCTAGTCTAGGAGGATGATTCTTATGACGAACATGTCATTTATTATTTGAGTCAGAGTCTCACGACTGCCGAAGCCAAGTATTTACATATTGAAAAACTGGCCTTGGCAACTTTACAAGCTGTCCAATGATTCTGACACTATATCCTTTTACGCAAGACTACTATGATTTCCAATTGCAACCCTATGCAACACATTCTTTCACGCCAATTGCTAGGGGGAAAATACTCCAAATGGATTGTAATACTCCAGGAGTTTGACTTAGAATTCGAACGTGCTAAGTCCAAAAAATCCTTGGTGTTTACTGAATTGATATGTGACCTTCCTTGTTCTGAGACGGAAAATGTAGCAGAGGATTCATTACCCGATGAGTCCCTTTTTCTAATCAGTTCCAATGACCTTTGGTATGGGGATATCATTATATATCTCCAGACTCAGACTTTCCAGCCCAGTTTGTCTAGCACCGACCGTCGTCGAATACATTACCAAGCCCATCAGTATATTATCCTCGACGATACTCTTTATTGTTGTGGAATTGACTCCATTTTTCGACGATGCCTCACCTTTGACGAAGATGAGAAAACCTTGAATGACTGCCATTATGGAGCATGTGGTGGACACATGTTTGGGTATGCTACTGCCCAAAAGATCTTACGAACTGGGTATTTTTGGCCTTATTTATTCAAAGTTTGTATTATTACTATCCAAAAATGACACGCTTTCCAAACATACAACAACAAAATACGATCACACCCTACTCCTCTACACCCTATAGTCTCCATTGGACCTTTTGTGAAATGGGGTATCAATTTCATGACATGTCACCCTCACTCAGTCAGGAGGCATGGATACATTATTGTAGCCATAGATTATTTTATGAAATGGGCCGAGGCGATGCCTACATTTGAAAATACGGGAAAGACTGCAACACTATTCATTTTCAATCATATCATTGCTCGGTTTGGTGTTCCCCAAGCTATCTTTACTGATCATGGTAGCCACTTTAGAAACTTCATGATGTCTGAACTTACTGAAAAGTTGGGTCTTCGCCATGAAAACTCAACACCCTATTACCCATAGGCCAATGGCCAGGTTGAAGAAATAAACAAAGTCCTCATTACCATGCTTCGACGAATGATAGGGATTCACAAAAGTAGTTGGCACACGATATTGTTTTCAGCATTGTGGGCTTACTGGACATTTGTCAAGTCTTCTACCAGGTTTACACCTTTCCAGTTAGTTTATGGTATAGAATCCATCTTACCAATTGAATGTGAGATACCATATCTAAAGCTACCTGTTGAACTTCTCCCAAACACTTCTGTTGAAGAAGAACATCTATTGTATCTTATGCAACTGGACGAAACCCGTCGCGATGCCACCCTAGTTATAGAAACCCATAAGAAACATGTCAAAGCCCAATACGAAAAATGTGTCAAACCATGCATTTTCTCTAAAGGTGATCTAGTTCTCCTTTATGAATAATATCAGGATTTGCTAGGAGATGGGAAATTTGAGGCTATGTGGCGAGGTCCTTATATCGCCAGACGAGTGTTGGAGAAAGGAGCCTACGATTTAGTGGACTATTATGGTGTCCCTTTGAGTGAACCCATAAATGGGATTTACTTAAAGAAGTACTATGCTTAGGTCATCTGTGCATGAGTGCTTGTATTTTATTGTATCATACTTTTGTGTGTTACTTTAGTGTTCTTTTTCGTTATTTGCTTTCTACCCTTGACCGCTTACCTTGCATTGTGCTTGGTTTCCAGATGTCGGAGTCTTTGCTACCCCACATTGTCATCGCCGAAGGTTCTAGTCATAGTACTCAGAACCTTGCTTATGTTGCATGAGCAATTTATACACCTACAAGTGAACTCATCAAACTACGAGGTGTTTGCCTCGGTTGTGCGACCAATGATATCATAGAATATAGCGTCGTCATCGAATTGTTGACTGATGCTATTTTGCTTGGTATTCGTCACCTGGTTATACAAATTGATTTGCAGCTAGTAGTGCTACATTTAAGTAATGACTATGCTATCCGAAGTCCTACTTTATTGCGGGTATATCTACGAATTCGCCTCTTGGAACGTTATTTTGATTATATTGAATATCAACACATTCCTAGATGTCTAAATACATTGCTTGATACTTTAGCTAATTATGTGTTAGATAGA